>PVKB01005417.1:0-98450 GCA_004027205.1 Ctenodactylus gundi
CCCCCCCCCCGCCGCTTACCCTTGGATGCCTTTCTTGGGGGGCTTGCTCTTGAACTGCCGCGTTTGCCGCTGCTTGAACTTGGGCGGCCCCTTCCTGGGGGTGACAGGGCCCCCGATCACCCTGGTGGCAGACCGGATCTCGGCCTTCGGAGGCTCCAGGTTCATGGCGAGGCTGGCGGGGATGCTGCAGTGACCCTTGGCTTCCTGACGCCCTCAGATGGGGCAGGACTCCTCATATGGGCTGGGGACAGACCGGGAAGGGTCCCTGGGCTCTCTGGCCGCTGGTGCAGAGAGCTGAGCCACTGGATGAGGCCCGCTGCCCTCAGAAGCCTGTCCCCGAAACCTCCTTCCTCACCTGTGCGGCCCCTAGCACCCCTCTCCCCTGCCCAGCTCCCCCAGATGCCTCCTGCGTGCTGTGGCCTCACACAGCTCAGGGGTCCCCCGTGTGCCCAGCCCACACCCCAATCCACACCAAACCCAGGCCCCAAGTCAGCCCTCCCCTCAGGGGGCAGCCGACCTGCTCCTGGTCCCCTTCTGGGGCTCCGGTTGGCACAAGATTCCAAGAAGCCCCCCGTCTGGCCTGGGCCCCACAGCCGTCAGCCCTGGCTTCCAGGCATCAGTCCCGCAATCTGCGCTATGTCTTTACACCAGAGTTTAGCTCAGATCCCTCCTCGTGTATTAACGTGTTCCTCTGACTGTCCTTGCTCAGATTCGTGAAGTGGGATTGACACGAGTCCCTGGCAAAATTCTTGCCTGGGCCTTGAGCACACTCCGCCACTGCTCCGAACGCTTTTTTCTTTTCTGAGTCAGGTTGCAGTACAGGCTGGTCCCAAGCTCACTGTGGAGCCCAAGACAGTCCGCCTGCCTCAGCCTCCCAAGCACTGGGATTACAGGCGTGTGCCACCACGCTTGGCTTATGTGTGGCTGGGGACTCGAACTCGGGTCCTCAGTGCTTGAGTCGGCGCTTGCTGGGCTAGCGCTCTAACCGCTGAGCCGTTCCTCCAGCCCCTATCTCAATTCTTTTGAAAATTATTTTTATTTTTAGAGGCTGAAGCAGGAGGATTGCTGTGAGTTCAAGGCAAGCCTGGGCTTCACAGTGAGCTCAGGATCAGCCTGGGCTAGAGGGAAACCTGGTCTCAAAAAAAGTTATTTTTATTTTTAGTTTGAGAGGGCATCTTGTTAAGTTACTATGTTGTCCAGGATGGGCTCAAACTTAGGGTCCTTTTACCTCAGCCTCCAAGGGTGCAGAGATTTCAGGTCTGTGCCACAAGGCTCAGGTTCTGACTTTCTTTTTCTTTCTCTCTTTTTGAGACAGGGTCTCATTCGCTCTGTCCCCAGCTCACTATGTAGCCCAGGCTGGCCTTGAACTCACAGCAATCCTCCTGCCTTGGCCTCCACATTGTGGTGCTTATGCGGTGTGAGGAATTAACCCAGAGCCCTGCACTTCCCAGGCAAGTGCTCTAATCACTGATCTATGCCCCAAGCCCTGGGCTTGAGCTGGGATCCTCCTGTCTCAGCCTCTCAGAATGCAGGGATAACAGGCCTGCGGCACTGGGCCCAGCTTCCTGTAAGTTTTTAAAAACTTAAACACCGTATTTTTCCATCACACCTCATACGTGTCTACTTATGTCTGTCTGTTTGGGTTTTATTGTCTGTTCTTTGGGGTTGGGATACAGTGAGGGTGGATTATGCTCCCCAGAATGGCAGGGCACCCTGGGGAAGGACCCTAAGTCAGAAGCAGCGCCCTCTGCGCTGGGCAGTCCTCATCCCAGGTCCAGCTGGGGCACGGGGAGTTGAGTTGGGACGGAGTAGGAGGGTGGGGCTGGGGAAAGGCTGATGTCCTTCTGGGCTCCTGGTCCTCTCCGTGACTGCAGGTGAGGTGTTCCTTGCTCCAGGGTGGCCAAGGTGCCTGCCGGAGGCTGTGTCCTTGCCGGCACCACCAGGGTCATACCCTCCCCCCACAGCTTGCTCTCTTCATCCTAAGTCCCAGTGACCTTGGTCCAGGCAGCTCAGCCTTCTCTAAGCCTATTAGCACCCGAGGGCGACTGCCAATCTCCCAGGAGCTGTGCACGCCCTGTGCTGCCAGTAGGCTCCACGACGGTGCAGGTAACCTGGACTGAAGGAGGGGTCCCCAGCCTGCGCGCTCCAGGGACCCCTGCTTGGGGTCCCTTTTCCTGTTCCCGGGCTGGGGGTTGGCGTCAACCTTGGGCTACCACCCAATGTTTGCTGAGACCTAACAGGAGGCAGGAACAAGTAGTCAGCCAGGCCTGGTGGCACAGACTTGGAATCCCAGCTCTCTGGGTGGCTGAAGCAGGAGGATCACAAGTCCAAGCCCAGCCCGGGCAATTTAGCAACTCAACAAGACCCTGTCTCAAAATCATAAATAAAAATGGGCTGAGACGTAGCTCAGTGCCAAGACCCTGGGTTCAATCCCCAACGCTGGAGGAATAACACAGTGGTTAAAGTGCTTGCCTAACAAGTACAAGGCCCTGAGTTCAATCCTCCAGCACTACATGAGCCTGGTATCATGGTCCTTAATCCTAGCACTTGGGAAGCAGAGGGCCTGGACTACAGAGAAAGACTTTCCAAAAGCAAAACAAAACAAAAATCACCGGTTCTGCAAAAATAAAATAAAAAAGCCAAGCTTGGTGACACATGCCTGTAATCCCAGGACTCAGGAGGGCCATGAGTTTGAGGCCAGCTAGGGCTACGTACTGAGTTCAGGACCAGGCTGGACTAGAGTGAGACCCTGTCTCTAAACAAATACATAAGGGACAGCAGCGGGGACGGCTCTAGAAGATCCCAGGCCTCAGGAGCGGTGGCAAAGGCCCCCAGGTGCCCCCATCCCTGATGGATGGGTCTGATTGCTGAGAACAGCAACAGAGTGGGTCATTACTCACCAGGTGCTGGACACTGTCCGGGAGCCACAGATGCCAGTGGCCGGGTGTGGCCTTGTAGGGCTCTGGCCTTTTATTTATCCTGTTGCCACTGAGAGGATTAGAACTGTCCTCCCTGGTATCACACTAATGAGATTTTTGGACCCGAGGGGGGGCTCTGCCAAGGATCCTGGGGGCAGTCAGAAGGGCTGGGGTGCAGCCAAGGGCCTGGAGGAAGGCCGCCCAACAGGTAGTAGGAACAGGGAAGGGTGATCCGGAAAGCCCTTAAGTAGAAACTCTCCGTTCTCCTGCCACAGTCTTTATATATATTTTTTTGAGACAGGGTCTCACTCTGTAGTTCAGGCTGGTCCCAAATTTACTATGCAGCTCAGGCTGGCTCCACACTCTTGGCAATCCTTCTGTCTCAGCCTCCTGAGTGCTGAGATTGCAGGCGTGGGCCACCAAACCCAGCTAATTTTTATGTGGTGCTGGAGGGTCAAACCCAGGGCCTGGTACACACTACGCAAGTGCTATAACCACTGAGCTATGCCCCCAAGCTACACACCGATTTTTTTCTTTCTTTGAGACAGGGTCTTGCTCTGTAGTCCAGGCTGGTCCCGAACTGAACTCAGTATGGAACAGGAGGATTGCTGTGTGTTTAAGGCCAGTCTGGGCTACACAGTGAGCTCGGAACAGCCTGGACTAGAGAGAGCCTGTCTCAAAAAAAAAAAAAAAAAAAAAAAAAAATCTCAGTGAAATGAATCAGACCCAGAAGGTTACATACCATATGATCTCTAATATGAGAAGACCAAACTATGTAGGAAGGGAAGGAGGGTGTGTGTGACAGGGTGGGAAGGGGACAGGGAGGTGATATGTAAACTAACAAAAAAGAAAAAAGGGCAGGCAGTTATAGCACTTGCCTTGCAAGCACAAGGCTGCGTTCAGTTCCCCAGCACCACACAGAGCCGGGCATGGTGGCGCGTCTGTAATTCCAGCACACAGGAGGCTGAGGCAGGTGGATTGTCCTGGGTTCAAGGCCAGCCTGCACAGTAAATTCAGGGCCAGCCTGGGCTACAGAGCGAGACCCTGTCTCAAAGGGAGGGGGTATTATTTTGTGTGTCTATGGTAATGGAAGTTGAGCCCAGGGCTTTCACACTAGCTACATTCCCAGCCCATTTTTGTTCTTGAGACAGGGTCTTTCTAAGTCACTACATTGCCCCGACTGGGCTCAGGTGGGGTTTTATTACATTCACAGGCTGGCGAGGACCGCAGCGGCTCACCAGATGTTCAGTGTCAACGGGTTCCCACTTTCTCTGATGGACAATACACACGTATCCCATCCCAAAGGATGTGTTTATTCTCAGGTTAAGTTAATAAGCCACTTGTCCTACCTCATCACATACATGAAAGAGGTGCGAACACCAGGGGCCACACCCGGCTCCCAAGCCAGAGCTTCCTGGCTGGCGCCTCTGTCCCGGGTGACAGTGTCCCCGCTCACAGTGACTCAGTGCCCCCGCGGGTGCGGAGCAGAATCTCCATCCTGAGGAAGGCCTTGAGGTTCTCGTCCACCATGTGCTCTTCCAGCGCGGCCAGGGCCTGCACCCCGCCGTCCTGGTAGTGGCGCAGTAGTGCCTCTGCATACTCCACCCACACGCAGTTGGCACAGCCGCTCATACAGCAGTTTGTGGGGGGCTGGAGCTCAGAGGGCAGAGGGTTGGGGGGTGCTGAAGGGCGCCCACCAGGCAGGGAGGCCTCGGGCTGCCTGACATCAGCGGCACCTGCCATTGAGTCCCCCTCCACATGGTCCATCCCTGACTCTTTTGAGCCACTGCTGGGTCCCACTCCGGCACGGTGACGTCGAAGGTTGCTGCCTTCTCCAGGATCATTCTGGCGCCAGGTACAGGCTGACGGCCACCTGGAGAGCCAGCGTGCCCCCTGCAGATGCAGATGAACATGATTTTCTGGGAAGGCCTCACCTGCCCCTTGTTCTGGGAACCTGCGGCCTTCCCATCACAGGGGGACAGGTGGCTCCACGGCCTCAGGTAACTTCGTCTCTACGTTTTCACTTATTTTCCCTGCGGTACTGGTGAGCACTGAGCTACACTCCCAGCTTTTATATTCATTTGCTTCTTAAAATTTACTTAGAGTCAGGGTCTCACTATGCAGCCCAGGCTGGCCCTGAACTCACTACGTGGCCCAGGCTGGCCTTGGACTCACGGCAGTCCTCCTGCCTCAGCCTCCCAAGTGCCGGGATTCCAGGCGTGCGCCACCACGCCCAGCTGATCCGGTGCTGGGCAATCGTTTGGCAGGTGCTTTAATCGCTGTGCTGCTGCTATTCCTTCAGCCCCTTACTTTTTACTTTGAGGCAGGATTCTGCTACGTTGCCCAGGCTGGGCGGATTTCAACTCCCCGGTTGCTATGTCTGCGAAACGGGGGAGGGAGGAAGGCACGGTCCGCTTCGCGACAGGCGCCCAGGTCAGGGCCGGACAGCGGGGGAGGTGGGGCTGGGGGGTCCCGCGTCGCCTCGACCGCCTCTTCCCGTGCGACCCGCGTCCGGCCCCTCCTGTCGGGCTACCCCGGTTGACCGCGTCACCCCATCTCTCCGAGGTCAGTCGTGTGTGGCACCGGGGCTTCGGCGCCAGGGCCGCGGGCTCGCTGGGGACGCGCTCTGCCGTAAGCTGCGTTCCGGCCCATCCGCCTCTCGGGTCACGGGAGGTCCCGGGGCTCTCTGGCCCGGTCCCCGTCCTCCGGCCCGAGCCGGCAGTTCCCTCCCCCGCGGGCCGCCAGCCACGGGCGCTCGCAGCCGGCGGCCGCTCGGTGCACGCGGAGCCCGGGCAGCACTCACCGACAGGCCGCGCCCGGCCATCGCCAGGCCGCCGAGCCGCGAGCGGAAGCCGAGAGGGCCCATTGCGGCCCGAGCCAAGGACGCTCCGCCGAGCGTGGGCGGGCACAAGAGGCGGAAGTGACGCCAGCGGGGGCGGGACCGCGCGGCAGCGGCTTCCGGCGGCGAGCGCCCGGCGGAGCGATGGCGGCACCTGCTCGCGGAGCGGCCGAGTCCGCGCGCTCGGCGGGGCGTGGGCGCCCGGGACGGCGGAAGGCGCGGCGGCGGGGCCCGCAGCAGCCGCCGGCACGGGGCCCGCAGCGCTCGGCCTCGCGGCCAGGACCGCGTGGGTGGGTGCCGACCCGAGGAAGGGGCGCCTCGCCGCGCTTTCTCGCCCCCCGCGCCGCCCTCCCTCCGGGGCGGCGTCGTGGCCCCCGCTCCGCGGAGATCCGGTGAAGGCGAGCCGGCCTGCGTGCGGCCCGTTTGGTCTGTGGGGCCTCCCCAGCGCGGGGCCAGGCGCTGTGGACGCTGGCGGCCACCCGCCACCCCGGCACGCCGCGGCCCCCGTCCCGCCGCCGGCACCGCCCCGGCCTGCCCGCTGCCGCCTTGGGCTCGGACTCACCCCGGTTCTCTTTCCCAGCAAAGGCGCGAAGAAAGTGGATCGCAAACCCAAGAACCGGGACGAGCAGGAGATCCCTTTCCGGCTCCGAGAGATCATGAAGAGCCGAGAGGAGATGAAAAACGCCCTGAGTTTCAAGCAGAGGAAGAAGCGGGGTACGCGTGCGTGGGCCTGCGCGGCGGCGGCAGCTCGGGGTCCGAGCCCCCAGACGCCCGAGGGAGGCGTGGTGTTTCAGCCGAGGAAGCACGCCGGGCAGCGGCGCTCAGGGCGCAGAACGTGGGCAGCGGCGGAGCGCGCGAGGGCCGGCGCTGCTGAGGGCTTAGCGGTGGCGGGTGGCATTGTGGTTCCGGAGCTTCCGCGACGAGCCGGTAGCGGGCCGGGCAGGATCCACTCAGCAAGCCTCCGGAGCCCTGGGAATGAGTTCTCGTTCTTTCCCCCCGAAGTAACAGATCCATCGGGGAGGGTTAGCTGGCACGGCAGTTCAGAGTTGTTTGGGGAGACAGGCGCGGGGACACCACAGCAGGGAGGCTGTCGCCCGTGGGAGGAGAGGATTCCTTCCGCGGGAGCAGGGAGATGCCAGTGGATCGGGGCAGTCAGGAGGAGAAGCGATGAGACCTCTCTGGAAAGCCTGCCTTTCCCACCCCCAGCCTAGCGTCTGGCTTGTGCCTAGACTAGCGTGGCTCTGCTGGGCATCTAAGGGAACTACCCCACATGTTTGTAGTTTTTGTACTCACACATTCTCCACACACGAGGTAATTTTACAGTAATTTTTTTCTTTTTGGAGACAGTCTTGCTCTGTAATCCAGGCTGCTCCTAAATCATTATGTAGCCCAAACTGGCCTTCAAAACAAGGCAATCCTCATTGTCCTGCGTGCTGGGATTTTAGGTGTGGGCCACGATGCCCGGTTTATGTGGTAGGAGCGAGTCTACCCCAGGGCCTTGGGCCTGCTGGCCAGCGCTCTAACCGCTCAGCTATGCACCCAGCCCCTCGCAATGCTGTTTAAGATTCAGGTAGGGTTTCTTTTTGCCATTTTATGTACTTTTTATTTACCTATCACATCTGGATAATGTTTACGTCCTGTTTTCCTTCCAACTCCCTTTCCCTCTCCACAGTTTATCGTCTTACTTTCTTCTTCTTTTATTTTTTATGGTTTGGTTTTCTCATATTAGGGAAACTGTGAGATATTTAACCTTCTGTGTCCTGATTGATTTTGCTAAGCATAATGGTCTCAGGGTGCATCCATTTTCCAAAAAATGACTCAAGTTTATCTTTCTTTATGACAGAGTAGTACTGCATTGTGTAAATATATCGCGTCTTTACGCATTCATCTGTGCTTGAGCATTTTGGCTTCTTCCAAGATTTGGCTACTATAATGTGCTGCTATAAGCCTAGGTATGCTCGTATCATTCGTGCGAGGTAACTTTAGCTCCTGGGGACTACCGTGGGGACTCTCCATGCTTCTTCCCGTAATGGTCGTGCAGTGGTTCATGCTCAGCCAGTTCTCTGCCGTAGAGCTGTACCCGCAGATGACATGCTTTTTTTTTTTCTAAGTTTTATGTCATTTTATTTGAGGCAGGGTCTCACTCTGCAGTCCAGGCTGGTTCTGAGCTCGCAGTGTAGCCCAGGCTGGCCTTGGACTCACAGGCAATCCTCCTGCCTCAGCCTCCCAGTGCTGGGATGACAGGCGTGCGCCACCACGCCCAGCTCATACGGTGCTGGGAGATTGAACTCAGGGCCTTGCCTGTGGTAGGCACCACTGCCCCACTCTGCCAGCCCCCAAGCTGGGCATCGGAGGCCCTCCGGCTGCCTCCACTTCTGCCTGCTCTGCTCTTCATGTGGTCTTGGGAGGGGAAGTGAGTTTGGCCCCCAGCCCTCTCCCCATCAGTTCCCTTCTGACCCTCATGCCAAGCCTTTTTGGGGGTCTCCCTTTGTCCTCAGCCCAGGAGGCTTTCAGGAACACTCTGGAGAAGGAAGCAAAGGGAGAAGCGCCGGACATCGCGGTCCCCAGGTTCAAGCGGAGGAAGGGCGAGTCTGACGGGGCCTACATCCAGCGCATGGAGCAGGAAGCCGAGCATGTGCTGTTCCTCAGCCGGAACCAGGTTCCCCGGCAGCCCGAGGTGCAGGCTGCTCACCCAAAGGAAAAGTCGGAGCGGAAGAGAGCGTGAGTTGGGGACTGGCGGGGGTCAGGGCGGCCTGGAGACTCCAGGGGGCAGGGCTGTGGGTTCCCGTGACTGTTTTTAGCAGTGACAGCCCCCACGTACCCTTTAACGAGGAAACCGAGGGAAGGACTAGGAACCCTGGTCAGAGCAGAGCTTGGTGGTGGTGGGCAGCCCTCGCGGCTCGTAAAGACAGGATTTCTCTGCAGGGCCCGGGCAGGTCCTGTGCTCACTATTCAACCAGGGCGGCCTTGAACTAATGGCAGTCCTCCTGCCTCAGCTTCCCTAGTGCTGAGATTACAGGCCTGTGCCACCATGCCCGGTTTATGTGGAGCTAGGGAATCAGCTCAAGGCCTTGCGCTTACTAGGCAGGCACTTTAACTACTGGGCTGTTTCTCCAGCCTGGCTCTTTGAAGTGTGCTAGTGCCCCCCCCTCAGCACAGCTGTAGAGGCCTCTGTCCCCTGGAGTAGGGATGGTGGCCTTTGACCCTCTGAGGTGTCTCCAGCTTCGTGGCACGTCTGTTTCTGGGTGTTCGTAGTTCTTGTTAGACAAGATAATCATGACACAGAATCCCCAATTTGAAGCCACCTTAGACTCCAAAACCTGTCACAAAACCTTAAAACTTAAGGTCAGGGTAAGGTGCCACATCACACCTAAGGGACTTATGTAGGCGGTTTGGGAACACACAGGACAGGTGGCTATGTGCAGGGAAGTGTTCTGTGCATTTTAGGGTGTCCAGGAGTGTACCTCGCCCAGCCAACATTGTGTCCTAGGATGTCTAGGTAACACCACATTCCCTGGGGTTAGGACCTGCAACCAGGCCCCTTGGGGCCTGGTGGGCAGCTGTGGTGAGGGCTGTAGGAACTGGCAGTCACCACCGGAGCTCAGGTCTCGTCTCTGTCCTCTGGGCTCCCCTGAGGGTGAGTGGCCTCTGCAGCCTCCTTGGTGGGCCAGGAGTCTGGCACCAGGTGGCACCAGGTCTCTTTCCCCAGGTTCCAGAAGCGGCGGCTAGAGAAAGCCCAGCAGAAGAAGGAGGCAAGGGCGGCCGAGAGGCTGGAGCGGGAGCTGCTGCAAGGTCACCTTTCTGGAGGCTCCATGTTCTCTAGGGCCTGTTCTCCCCACTGGCCCCCTCTGTGGACACCTGGGGTCTCCTGAGGCCTCAGCCAGTGGACCACCGGCTGAGT
This sequence comes from Ctenodactylus gundi, assembly GCA_004027205.1. Taxonomy (NCBI): domain Eukaryota; kingdom Metazoa; phylum Chordata; class Mammalia; order Rodentia; family Ctenodactylidae; genus Ctenodactylus; species Ctenodactylus gundi. The sequence continues at coordinate 9,659 of PVKB01005417.1, forward strand.
CTCTTTGTGTCCTATAAGGAAGGGGCCTAGGCAGGCAAGGGTGGCCGGGGTTCTGGGGACTAGGCCCATGGCAGGGTAGGGGCAGCGGACCTCTGTTCCTTCTTTACTTGCAGACCCAGTACAGTTTGGAGAGGTTGTCCTTCAGCCCCCTGAGCTAACCACCAAGCCCCGGAGCAGCGCCATCAGAGCCCAGGTGTGCAGGGATAGGAGCCGAGGGGCGGGCCGGCCTGACTCCCCTGAGCTGTGGGAGGCAAGCCCAGGCTCCTGTGTGCCACAGGCCTGGCCTGGCACCTTCTCACTGGGCTGGGAGCAGTTGGACCAACAGCAGCCCTGCGGGTTCCTTCCTGCCCCTCCAGAACCTCAGCCTGCCTGTTTTTCTTAGCCTGGCAGGAAGTCACTGATGCTGAGGCAGCTTCTGAGTCCTGGCGGGGTGTCCCAGCCTCCGGCCCCCTCCCTGGCCCGGCAGCGGATCGTGGAGGAGGAGCGCACGCGGGCCGTGCAGGCCTACAGGGCTCTGCGGAAGCAGCCCCACCCTCATAACCTCCAGGAAGCCACACGTGCATCTGGGAGGGACAGGCCCGGGGCCCGGTGACCCCAGGAACGATGGCGACTTCCCTGGGCAGGGGCTCACACGCCAGCGCCCCGCCTGCAGCGCCCACATTGTTCCTCATTTTCCCCCACTGCCCTGCGCTGACCGCTGACAGGCGCCTGTCCTGCGGGGGATGAGTGCCCCAGAGGCAGGGCCAGCGCGGAGTAAGGGACAGAGGGTAGGGCTAGTATCGTGTTGCTGAGTCCGGCTTCGTTCTAAAGTGGAAATGTTTAGGCTGAGACCCAGCCCTCTAATGTGGAGTCTGAACACTGGTGCTGAAACTGCTAATAAACCAGACCCTGTGGTGCTGACCTGCAAGCCCAGTGCTCTGAGAGGCTGGAGCAGGTTGATCCCATGTTTGAGCCCAGCCTGGGCAACTTATCGACATGGCAAGATCCTGTCTCAGCTGGGGTGTAGCTCACTGTGGCCCTGGGCTTCATCCCCAGTACCGTAGAACAAAAGAAACTGAAACCGCGCTGTTTTTTTTTGTTGTTGTTGTTTGAGACAGGTTCTTTCTCTGTAGCCCAGACCAGTCCTGAATTCACAATGGAACCCAGGCTGGCCTTGGACTAAGGCAATCCTCCGTGTCAGCATCCCCAGGGTGCCACCATGCCTAGTTTATGTGTTGCTGGGGAGTTAAACTTGGGTACTAAGTGCTTTAACCACTGAACCATTCCCCCCAGAAATTGCAATGTAGGTTAGCTTAATGTCTAAGAGGCTCTGCAGGCTCTGCCTGTGGCCAGCAGGTAGGCCAGTAGGCCTGTGGGAGGGCAGGTGGACCCCAGGGCAGGGCAGAAGGCAGCAGTTCAAATCCTGCAGAGACCTTTGCCCACCCCGTGTGGTTCCCCACCCCTGGAGGCAGGGAGCCTCACCTCCATGGGGACGCTTGGATGGGGACACCCAGAGGGTAGAAGCAGGTCTGACTCACAGGACAAACGGTAGGGATGCAGCTGGCCTGGAACTCTGGCTGGAGAACAGGGTTGAATATTTTCCTACCAGTACCAAAGGTGGGGCAGCAGCCATTAGCAGGAGACGGGGGCTGAGGTAGGCTTAGAGGTCCAGCCAGACGTTCGGGACCAAAGCTGCTTGCTCTTTGCACCCTGCTGGGGGACAGGAGCCTGGGGACTAACACCCGCCCAGGATCCCACTCCACACAGGTGTCCCCAGAGAGGTTCCAAACACCATGTGAGCCTGGGCTCAGTGACATGGGGCAGTAGCATGGGATCTCTTCTTCCCTTCCCCAAGTGTTTTCCAGATGAAGTTTATTAAAGTCTTGCTGTCTGAAGTCAAGGCTGTTACGGTCTGAAGTGGTTTCTGGCACCTGACTCACTGGTGCCCTTTCCTGACTGCTGGGACTTAGGAACCTGTGGGACTCTGGGAGCTGGGGCAGACTGCATCACCCATCTCGCTTGATTGTGTGAATCGGAATGCTACAGATGGTCGTGTGGATTTCTGAGCCTCGGACAGAAGGACATGAAGACAGGGCCGGGAGCCCCTCCTTCCCTGGAGGAGCAAGGTCTGGAGAACTGGTACTTTGAGTCTTCCCACCCCTCTCCCCAGGCCACCCAGTTAACAGGCCTGCTGACAGATCTGATGGCTTTGTAAACGCAGCCGCCGTAGTTCCCGGTGGTTGTGTACAGCCAGGGCCTTGCAGTCTCATCTTGGGGTTCAGGAGGGCCAGCTCCATTGACCTCTCCACCATGGACAGAGCCTGAGTCCTGATAAGAGCAACCAGTAGCCTCTGCTGCCTGGGAACCCCACGAGTCCAGGTTTGAGTCTCCCTCCTACCTAGCTCTGACCTTTCGTGTGTGTCAGCAGAGGAGGTTCAACGTGGGAACCACAGTCCTGGCCATGGAGTGGCAGTGGGGGCAGGCCTACCAGGCAGAGGTTAGGGGCTGGCAGGGATCACAGTGAGGACACCTCCACGGGTTGTGTCTCGGGGCACCTGTGCGCAGCTGAGACTAGGGCCCTGTTTTGTACTAGCCAAAGCAGTAGCCACAGGTGGAAGCAGCGCAGGCTGGAGGGCAGTGCAGCCCAGCGGTGCTGGCACCTGGGGATCGTGCTAGGCGGTGTACAGCTGGGCTCACCTAGTTCCCAGGGTCTGAAGTTCCTCCAGTGCACAATCAGGGATTCTGTGCCCACACCAGGTAATCCATGGGCACTTTTGGCAAAGCAGCTCACGGGACAAAGGAACCAATGAAAAATCGTCCTTTCGTTTTTTAAGTGGTACTAGGAATTAAGCCCAGGACTAAGCACACTGAACGACATTCCAGCCTTTTTTACTTTTTGGTTTTGAGACAGTGTCTCACTATGTTAAGTTGCCCAGACTGGGCTTGAATTTGCAAGCCTCCTGCCTCGGGCTCCCTTCTAGAGTGCTGGGGTTACAGGCCTGCACCACCAGACCTGGCCCAGCACTCCCACCCTGGGGCTTGGCTGTCACTGCCTCTCCATTCACTGCATGTTGTCTGAGGGCTGCAGAAGCTCAGACAGGCTGGAGCTTGAACTGCAGACAAGAACCCAGGTCTCGGTGGCACCTTGCAGTCTAAACACCATGGGGACAGTCCAGGAAGTTTTCCAGTGGGAAGGGCAGAGTCCCAGTAACACCATCGCAGAATGACAGCCCGGCACCCAGGCAGCTTTAAGCCTGTCTGTCAGCCCTGGAAGAGGCCCGCAAGTCCGCAGCTTCTGTACTATAGGCCTTGGGTTATCCACTGCTGTGTCTCGGCACAGAACCCACTACAAAACAAACCACCAGAAGCTAGGCAACGCCGTCCTCTGCCTCCTAGCCACTCCAGGGCCACACCTGTCTGCCTGTCAGCTGCCGGTTCTGTGCTGGTCCTGGAGCCAGTGAAGTACTGTACCCAAGCCTGTGCCTGTCCGGGCACTGATTTCTGCTGTGCTGATGTTCTGCTTGGCGCAGGTGATGATGTCTGAAAGCCTGATTAATGACTTAACCTCCTCCAAGGTCATGTAACAGGGTAGGTCACTGTAGATGAAGAAGTGCCCTGTTAGAGCACTGTCCTTCCTCACAAGCCCTGTGTGGGCACACTCAAAGGCATGCCTCCCTCAGCCCACCTGCCCCGTCTTCCCTCTCAGCCTGCAGACCCTACATTTTGTTGAAGAGGATCAGGACGGATGCTTCGGCAAGCTGTTCAGCAGAGAGGACGCCCAGGAGCTGCACACAGGACGCTGAGAGCTGGGCGGGATTTGAAGCATCCACCATGAACTGGGGAGAAGAGACGCGTCAGCACGCAGGGTCCTGGCAGGGCCTTCCCGCCTGGCACTTAACTCCTGGCTCACGAAGAACACAGCGCCCCCCCCCCGCCCCCCCAGTGCTGTGGATGCAGCCCAAGGTGTTACACGTTAGGCAAGGGCTCTACCGCTGAGCTATCCCCAGTCCACACGACGATTATAAACAAGGGCTTGGGGACTAGGCAAAAACCGGGGGAATGAGCTGTATGGCAGTGGCTGATGTCACCTGTCGCCGCCTTCACCCACCCGGATGTCTGTATTCACGTGGCCGTCAGTTCATGCTGGAATGTGGGCACAGACCTTGTGATGGGCCCAACCCCAGGAACGGAGAAATCCAGCATAAACGGGCTATACCCGGGGCCGTGACAGAAGAGAACAGATCTCACCCTCCGAAGGACTCCCCAGGCTCTGACAGCCAGGAGTGCCCACGCCAGAAGCCGGGCCGCTGCTCGGCAGGAAGCAAGCCCAGCCCTGAGTGCTTCCCTGACTGGCGGGGAGGGCAGAAGGCAGCAGAGTCCAGGACTTAGCAGCTCAGAGACAGGCTATTTCCCTCAAGAGAGCTCGAAGGATTGTGACCCACCAGGAGCGAATGGCAGTTTCCATAGTAACTGGACCAGATAGGCCCCATGCATCCCCCGAGCTCCCGGATGGTGATATTTCCCGGGGCCATGATGTCAGTAAGGTCAGTGCCCACCTGTGGGGAGAAACCACACGGCATGGAGAGGTCAGTGCAAGAGCGACCCCGAGTCCCGCACAGCAGCGCGCGCGCACGGTACCGGCCGCCAAGGACCAAAGGCGCCGCCTGGGATCTGGGATCGCCATCCGCGGGAGACGGGCCCAAAGACCGGGCCGGCGCTCCGTCCCCCGAGGCGGTCCGGACGCACGGACCGGGGAGCCCGAGGCACGCTGCAGGCCGCAGGGGCGGGCCTGCTCCGGCCACACGCGCCGGGGGCGGACCTACCGTGGGCCGCGTGGGCGGAGGCTCCCCCAGGCCGCCCTTGCCGTCCCGGGAGCACAGCTGTGCAGGCGGTCAAGGATCGAGGCCGCCGAGCGGAGCGCCCACGCCCGCCCCTCCCGGCGCCCACGCCCGCCCCGCGCGCGCCCCGGCGCGGAAGGATATTCTGCAGGCGCTTCACCAGCAGCGTCTTGCCGACGCCGGCGGCTCCCAGCAGGAGGCACATCGCGGCCGGCCGGCTCGCTGCCGCCTGCTCGCCCGCGGGCTGCCCGCAGGCTCCCGGCCCGGCGTCGCGTCGCGCTCCTCGCGGCGGCCGGACCAGGCGAGGGCGTGCGCGTGCGCGCGCGCGCGGCGAAGGCGGAAGCGGAAGCGGAAGTCGGGGGCGCGCCCGTCGGAGAGCGGTGTCGCGGAGCGGCGGCGTCCGGTCCGGGGTCACCATGGGGCGCGGCAGCGGCACCTTCGAGCGTCTCCTAGGTAACGCTCCGGCGCGCGGCCCCCGTCCCTGCCCGGCGCTGCCCTCGGCCCGCGGGGCCCGGGCGGCCGCCCTCCCGCGGCTCCCGCCGCAGCCTCCTCGGCGCTCGGCCTCGACCCCGGCCTCGGGTGTGGCCGGCCCGGCGGTGCGTCGCGGCCCGGCCCGGCGCCCTCCCCGCGGCGGCCGACCGCCCGGCCCGGCTCCTGAGTCACGCAGCGGGCGGCTCAAGCCTGAGCCTCCCGCGAGCCTCGACCCGAATGCGGGCCGACGGCGAAGTCGGCCGGTCCCCGCGCACCGCTCCGGGCCCTTGGGGCGGCTTCCCGCGGCCACGTCAGCCCCGTGGGTCCCGCGGCTCTGCGTGCGCCCGGGACACCCTACCCTCTGGGGGTGCCGGCCGATCCCCCTGAGCCCCCAGAAAAGCTGCGCGTTTTCGGAAGGCGAGATACGGGTTTTAAGCGCTCGGGGAGGGCCTGTGTCTGAGGACCGGGGCGCCGGCGCGGCCTTGCCCGAGTCTGCGCTCGCAGGAGAGGCTGCGGGGAGACGCCTTCCGTGCTCTCGGAACACGCAGGCCGTGTCCCGGGCCCGGCACTCACGGGTGAATCCAGACGTTCCCGAGTCAGCAACAAAGTGGACTCGGCTTATGACGTCGTTTGCGTTTCTGGGGAGATAATGCAGGCAGGCCGCCTCTTGAGCGATAGTCTATCCAGAGCGCTGTCTGTCGTAGGTACCAGGGACAGGGGGAGAAGAGGTGCCCGTGGGGATCCTGGGAGGTCGTGCAGCCCCCGTCCCTCTGCACCTGTGGCGGCCTGGGGCCCTTGTGGCTCTCCAAGGCCTTACTCCTCACCGAGGGGTGGCCCAGGCTGCACTGGAGCTTGCCGTCGTCCTGCCTGAGCCGCCCAGAGTGCTGGGATTCCAGGCCTGTGCCACTGGCCCAGCTGGTTTCTTCGTCGTCAGAGTGAGAGAAGACACTTCCTGGCTCCTAAGGTTGGGTAGGGATCGATGGACTGAATTCAGTGTCTGGGCCGGCCCCTGGTGGGAGCGCCCGGCCATTCCCTGCGGTTCCCACCGGCTTTGCTTCTCCTCAGGAAGGCGTCCTCTCCGTGGTGCACAGTGAGCTGCAGGAGATTTTTTCATGAGGCCTTTTTTTGTTGTTGTTCGGAGATAGGAGTTCACTCTGCGACCCATGCTGGTCCTGAACCCAGCTATGGAACCCAGGCTGTCCTTGGACTCACTGCAGTCCTCCTGCCTCGGCCTCCCGAGTGCTGGGATTACAGATATGCGCCACCGTGCCCAGTTTATGTGGGGCTGGGGAATCGGACTTGCGTTCTTAGCGGTTGACTTAGAGCTTGCTAGGCAAGCCTTTTAACCGCTGAGCCAGTCCTCCAGTCCCCCAGCCCCCTTTTGAGATAGTGTCTTGCTCTGTATGTAATCCAGGCTAGTCCTGAACTCACAGTGTAAGCCGGACTCAAACTCATGGCAGTCCTGCCTCAGGCTCTTAAGTGCTGGGACTACAGGTGTGTATCACTACACCTGGTTTATATGGTGTTGGAGAATGCTAGGGCCTTGCCTGTGCTAGGCAAGGGCTTTGACATCTGTGCTATTCCTTCAGTTCCTAATGTGGTTTTTGATTCAGTCCAAACACTAAAAAAAAAAAAAAAAAAAAGGAAAAAAAAAGAGCCAAGTTCTGGTTCCCCACTACTGAGCTGAGAATCTGCTTAGGGAGCCGCCGTGGGACGAGCCACCTGATGGTATGTCTTTTTCTCAGACAAAGCCACCAGCCAGCTCCTACTGGAAACTGACTGGGAGTCCATCCTGCAGATCTGCGACCTGATCCGCCAAGGGGACACACAGTAAGTAAGGAGGCCGGCACAGCCTGGCACGGCCCGGGGACAGCTATGATCAGTGCTGGGACACCCAGTGGCCGCGGATCCTCCGGGATTCAGCTGACTCCTTGAGGTACTCATGTGATGCACAGATGGTGCACATGTTGGGAATCGTCGTATCATGGGAAGTTTAGGTTTTTTTGTTTTCGTTTTTGTTTTTTGAGACAGGATCTCATTCTTTAATCAGGCTGATCCTGAACTCATTCTGTAGCCCAGGCTGGCCTCAAACTCATGGCTGTCCTGCTCCAGCTTTCCGAGTGCTCAGTTATAGGCGTCACCACCATTCCTGGTTTTTGCTGAGGAATCCAGCTCAGGATTGAGCTTGCTGTGCAGGCACTGTAGTTGTTGAGCTATTCCGCCAGCTTAGTTTGTTTTATTTTGTTTTGTTTTTGTACTGGGAATTGAGCCCAGGCCACTGCTGGGAGCTACATTCTCAACTCCCCTGCTCCCCCCCCGTCACCTTTTCCCTTTGAGACAGGGTCTCGCTCTGTAGCCCAGGCTGGTCCTGAACTCACTGTGGCTGGCCTTGGACTCACTGCAGTCTTCCTGCCTCAGCCTCCCCAGTGCGGGTAGCACAGGCGTGTGCCACCACCATGCCCAGTTTATGTGATGCTGGGGAATTGAACCAAGGGCTTCGAGCTTGTGGGCAAGTGCTTAAACTGCTGTGCCATTCCTCCAATCCTGTCAGCTCTTTCTTATTTTGGATTTTGAGATGCTGCCGCCAAGTTTTGAGTTGCTCAGGCTGGACTCACACTCGAGGTTTTCCTGCCTCAGCCTCCCAGCGTGCTCCTGGCCCAGTTTCGTGCAGGGGATTTTCTCTGTGGTGTTTGATGATACCTGGTAACGTCACTCTTTGCTTAGAAGGTGGCAAAGACAACATGGTGGCCTTTCCTGTCCTTGTTGCTGGGACTGGTTTTCTGTTGGTGCCAGTGGTCTTCTTTTTCAGAGCGAAATACGCAGTTAATTCCATCAAGAAGAAAGTCAGTGACAAGAACCCACATGTGGCCTTGTATGCCCTGGAGGTAACCGGCCCCCACCCCCCAGTGTTCTCTGGATGGAGGGTTCCCATCCCCCACAGCCGGCAACCTGGCCACTCTGTTGGGCCGGAGAAGCCTGGGGAGCCCCTTTGCGGGCCAGGCTGCCTGAGTGGGTCGGGAGGGAGCCCTGCTGCTGCCCGTCCAGCCTCTTCTGCACGCAGACCCCCAAGGGTGGGCTCTCACTGCTGTTCTCAGCAAGGGGACATCATGAAGGGTGATCCAAAAATACGGTTAATGTTGAAATTAGAATGATTTGTGTCAGTGAAAGACTCCTTGAGGTCTGCCCTCAGACGTACCTGTCCATTCTTGGCCTTTTACCTTGTTTTCTTTTTGGACTAGGGGGAATTGAACCCAGTGCTCTCACCTGAGCTGCGTCGTCCCCAGCCTTTTTTTTTTTTTCCCTACTAAGAGAGGCTCTCACCCTGCAGTCCAGGCCGGTCCTAAACTCACTATGTAGCCCAGGCTGCCTTCAAACTCAGGGCAGTCTTCCTGCTTTAGTCTCCTGTGTGCTGGGATTATAGGTGTTTACCGCCACACCCAGCTCATTGCAAAGTGTTAAATTGTCCAGGGTGGGCTCAAACTTGCTATCCACCTGGCCTCAGCTGTAGAGTATTGGATTACAGGCTTGTACCACTGGGCCTGGTAGTAATATATCTTTTACTATAAAGGGATACGTTTATTTATTTCAACTGTCTTTTCATGTGGCTTACTACCTATCGCTGAACCTGCTGTGCAGGGCTCCCTACAGGCTAATGATTTGAAGGGCCTGCTGGTGGCCTGCCTTCCTGTCAGGAGGGCATCTGTCCCGGAGGAGGAGGGGCCCTTCCTTGACCCTTCGCCTGCCCCTTACCTCTTTGGGGGTCTGCAGGTCATGGAGTCTGTGGTAAAGAACTGTGGCCAAACAGTCCACGATGAGGTGGCCAATAAGCAGACCATGGAGGAGCTAAAGGAACTGCTGAAGGTAGGCTCTGCTGGACCTCAGGAACAGGGAGGGGTGGCCACTGCTGCTCTTCAAGTGGTCATGGGCACCGGGACTGTGGCAGCACTGGGCACAGCAGTGGCTGCTAGTGTGGGCTGTCTGGAACCTGCAGTGCGTGCATATCCCTGGAGAGGCTGGCACCCGAGGCCCAGCCCAGCAAGCTTGAACTCCAGCAGCAGCGGCCTTGGTGTTCATTTGGGCACAGGGGAGACAGCTCCTCATCTCTGTGGGGCTTGGAAAGGATTCCAGGAGGCCAGGCCTGGTACTGAGTCTCAAACTTGCAGTCCTCCGGCCTCAGCTTCCCAGAGTGCTGGGATTATATGCGTATGTCACCACACCCAGCTGGGAGCTGGGACTTGGAGGTGCTGTGTGCTTCCTGGAGGCAGATAGTGTCAGCGGTTGCTGAGCACGTCTCTGGTGGTAGCAGGGTCTGTGCAGGGAGTGGGAGGCTCTGCTGTGTCAGTCAGGGCAAGAACCTGCCTCAGGGAGGGTAGATAGTTGTACCTTCCTTTGGCAGAGGTGAGGGACTGTTCCTGAGGCCACCTGTAGGTGATGCCGTGTGTGATGGTACAGAGGGGGTGGCCGTTGTTGGAGGTAGAAGGACATCCTGCCGAGGTGAGACTCTCCCTGCCTGTTGGGACCTGGGTCTGGACCCCGCTCTCGGGGGAGACCCCACCCCAGGACCCGTGGTGCCCAGAGCCCGCCTCCAGGCCCTCCTGGCAGCTGGTCTCCTGAGGTCCTGATAAGACGTGGCAGGTTCGCCGCACCGCCCTGGATGCTGGGGAAGGGCTGCCTGGCACTGGTGTTGCAGCCTGTTCCTTGCTCCTGCTGTGTGTTCTCTGGGTCACGTGGCTTCCCGTGGGGATGGAGTAACGGAGGGGTGTCAGTGGCCTGTGTCCTTAAAGCTGCCTTGTCCCAGTAGTCCTAGGCCTGTGACAGCCTTCCCGAGGGAGTGCCGGACTTGGGGCTGGGCTGTGTTTGGTGGGATGGTGGCCCTGAGAGCCTGGCTAGAAGGGCTGCTGGCTCTGCTGCAGTTATATCTTCAGCCTTGGGGTGATGGTTCCTGGCCGATCCTGGTTGGCTCTGCTGTTAGAGGCCAGCGGGAACCAGGGTGGAGTGACCAGTGTGGCCCCCGAGGGGCCCTACGCTGGCTGGGTCCTGTTGGGAAAGAAGAAGCAGATGGGAGGCTAAAGCCTGGCTTGTCCCACGTTGCAGGCCCGACTGGGCAGCTGCGTGAGACCCTGTCTCAAAGTCAAAAGTGGAACGAGGACTGGGGGTGTAGCCTAGGAAAGACTGGGGCCAATCCACAATACTAAAAAAAGAAAAGAGGGGGAAGAGTGCTTTATAGGCTCAGCTGTGTGGAACAGTTTGGCTCCAGAGAGTCCCCAGGTTCTTCCAGGGTTTAGAGAGTCTTAATCCTGACTGTAGACATGTGGGTCTCTTGGGGTCTGGGATGGGCTGACGCCAGACCTCCAGGCTTTACCTTGGAGCCTTCCTGGCCTCTACACTAGCCATTCTGTCACCTGGACACCAGCACCTCGAGTGCCCTGTGACTTCCCACTCGCTCCCTGCTCCACAGAGGCAAGTGGAAGTGAACGTCCGGAATAAGATCCTCTACCTGATCCAGGCCTGGGCACATGCCTTCCGCAACGAGCCCAAGTACAAGGTGGTCCAGGACACCTACCAGATCATGAAGGTGGAAGGTGAGTGGGTGAGGCGGACCCTCTGGGCTCCTGAGCCACCAACGGGGAGTCCCCAGGCAGCCCAGGAAGGGGACTGGCTCCTGGCAGTTCTGCTTCCTGGGCCTCCCCATACTCCCGTGGGGTGGGCACGGCTGGTGACAGCAGATAGCACAGTCAGAGGTCCCCAGACAGTCACATTGCAGAGGGGTGTGGCCAGGATGTGTTGGCTACGTGGAGGCCAAGACGCAGCCTTGGGTTGGCGTGACGAGCTGAGCCTTGACACCCTCTACAGAAGGTGCTTGGGCCCAGAGGCCCGGGGTCAAAAGCAGAGCTGGGTAGGGGTCTGGCATAGCTGCATGTGGCAGGAAGTCACTGCTGGGCACTAGACCATGCATAGAGGCTGAGGTACATTCTCTCAGGTCTCCCAGCTGTACCCCTCCAGCTGTCACAGTGGCCCTGGTGAGCTGGTGGGTTGTGCACAGGGGGGTCAGTAGGCTCACGGAGCAGTTAGAAGTACTGGCTGGGGCTGGGATTCGGCGTACCCCTGTAGTCTTACCTGGGGAGGCAGATTGCAGGGGTTAGGACCTAGTGGGGGAACCCAGTGGTGACCATGGTTTCCTTCCTTCAGGACATGTCTTCCCAGAATTCAAGGAGAGTGATGCCATGTTTGCTGCGGAGAGGGTGAGTCTGTGGGTGCTACAGAGGGTCTTTCTTTTGTTTTGTTTTGTTTTGTTTTGTTTTGTTTTGTTTATTTTGAGACAGGGAGTCACTCTAGCCCAGGCTGGTCCTGAACTCACTGGGGTAACCCAGGCTGGCCTTCAACTCAGGACAGTCAACCTGCCTCAGCCTCCCAAGTGCTGGTATTATAGGCGTGCACTACCATGCTCAGTTTTATGTGGTGCTGGGAAATCGAACTCAGGGACTTGCACTTGCCAGGCAAGCGCTTTAACCACTGTGCCATTCCTCCAGCCCCAGAGGGTCCTTCCTAGGAGTTGGGTTGCCATGAGGAAGCGGGATGAGCCTGGGCCCCTGCCTCGCTTGGCATCGGTGGGTGAGGGCCATTTGCCCAGGAGAGGGTACCCTGTGTCCTTCCCTGGGACGCGGCTGTAGCACCTAGGCTGCGGTTGGAGCAGATGTTGGGTGGAGACACGTGGTGGCTTATGCCTGTAAACCTGACGCTCTGGGAGGCTGAGGCAAGAGGATTGCAGGTTTGAGTCCAGCTTGGGCAACTTAGCAGCTTGGCAAGATCCTGTCTCTAAAATAAAAACGGGCTGGGGATGAGTTCAGCGTGAAGGCTCTGGATTTAATCTCCATTACCAAAAAATATAACGAGGTGACATTTAGTTAGTGACGAGCCCTTGCCTAGTTTGTGGGCCTGGTGCCCAGGATCGTGAAGGGAAGAAGTGTCTACACATCTGTAAGCCTGAGGGGAACGTCAGGGTGACTCCTTTGGTGCGGGGAGCCTGTGTGGAGAGGACTATCCCTCTGCCTGAAGCAGCTTGACCCTGGGCCGTGCATATTGGGCCACTGGGTATCCCACCATGCTGCAGCCTTTTTGGGGTCCCAGTCCTGCTTGGGGGGTGAGGAGGTGCTGCCGCTCTGCAGGGGCAGCTGGGGAGTGGCTGTGGTGTCCTGGCTTTGCCCTCTCTAGGCCCCTGACTGGGTGGATGCTGAGGAATGCCACCGGTGCCGAGTTCAGTTTGGGGTGGTGACCCGCAAGGTGAGTGCCTGCCCTGCAAGGACGGAGGGCCTCCCTGTGGCCCAGCCCTGAGCCACTTCCCACGGGTGGGTACTTGTCCTTTCTGCTGCCAGTTGGTGGACCCAAAGGCCAGGCCAGCTCCTAGCTGGGGCAGCTGGGGGTTGCTGGCATCTGAGCAGTTGAGTGCTAGGGACCTCAGAGGTTCAGGTGAATGGATGCCAGGATCCTTGGGGATCTGAGCGACTGGGGGTCATGGGGGTCTCAGGCCCACCAGGACCCTGTACCCTCAAGGTGCTTGAACCCTCTAGACTAATATTGTTAATTCCCTCTTTTCACTCCCAAATGGCTGCTTTTGAAGTTGAGTCTCCTGGAGGTGTCCTGTTTTCTCAGGGCTCTGGTGCCCTCCCAGGCATTTGTCCCCCTCTCCCTGACCCCTCCCTGAGGCCAGAAGGGACAGCGGGTGGCCCAGGCCTGTAATCTCCCTCCCCAACCCCACAGCACCACTGCCGGGCCTGTGGGCAGATCTTCTGCGGCAAGTGCTCCTCTAAGTACTCTACCATCCCCAAGTTTGGCATCGAGAAGGAGGTGCGCGTGTGCGAGCCCTGCTACGAACAGCTCAACAAGTGAGTGCCCCTGAGTCTGCAGGGCCCTTGCTGTCAGCTGCAGTGCCCTGGGGCTGCAAACCTTGACCCCAGCAGCACCGTAGATCCCAGTGTGGGGTGGGCAGATCCCACACTCCAGGTCACCTCCGGCTTCCCCTACACACCAGCTGCCTACATTTGCTTTCGGTTTATTTAGATTTTAGCTTCTGGCAGTAGAACTTAGAGAAAAGTTGTAAATGAAATACTCTGAACTGGAGTGGGCGTGCCCTCAGCCTGGGGTCATCTGCTGCTGGTGTTTCCCCGCACGTCCTGTTGCGGCCCCTCTACCTGCACACTCAGCACACTGACTTGGGATTATTTTAAGTGTGCAAATGAGTTGCAGACTGCGTGCCCCTTTCCCCAAGAGCTCCCCTGCATGGGCCCTCAGCAGCTGTCAATGCATCTTTTGCGGCTGGCACCTGCCCCACTGTGGGGCCAGTGTCACCTTGGTCCAGGGAGGCCCTTGCCGGCTTCTCCCACCCTGCTGAGGGCATGCAGCATGTTGCTGTTTAAAACCGACCCTTCCTGGCCCTCAGCCTGGCACGTGTCTTTGGCATCTGTATCCCGTGCCATCAGGCACTTCTACAGGGCAGCCTGTTGGGACAGACCCCTCTGTCAGGATCTGTCTGAGGTCACCTTGTACCCAAACAGAAGCTGCACATTTTTGGATTGATTGTGACTTTTGGGATTGCCGGAAATGTGAACCTGACCGCTCCAGGGGGGTCGGAGGCTGCTTGGGGCCCCTCCCAAGTCTGGGGTCAGTGAGCTGTGGGGCTCCCTCTCGTGTGCTTCCTGTTCTCCTACAGTGACACTCCCCGCCTGCTGTGTGGCCGAGGCTCCCCTGGTTGTGCTCTCCCACCTGCTACATGACCTAGGTTCCGGGAGTAGTACGTGGTCTAAGCTCCTGTGGTGGCACTCCCCTGCGTGCTACGTAGCTTAGGCTCCTGTGGTATCACTTTCCTGCCTGCTGCGTGGCCTGGGCTTCGGGATGGTGCTGCCTGCAGCTTGCTGTCTTTTTGTGGTAGTGCGTCCTGCTTCAGGGCATCCTTGTCCCACTGCCTTCCTTTGTCCTCTTGTTTCTTTTTGTGGCACTGGAAATTGAACTCAGGTCTTTCCCCCCCACTACACCTCAGCCCCTTTTACTCTGAGATGGGGTCTCACCCGAGTCACGCAATTGCCTATGCAGGGTCAAACTCGCAGTCTTCATACCTTCGCCTCCCAGAGTGCTGGGCTTTCAGGTCGGTGCCACCAGGCCTGGTGGCATTTTCTCATAGAAAAGAGCCCAGGGCTGAGTTGGTGAAGGAAGAGGTGATGTGCTGTGTAGAGGTCGTGATGGCGTGCGTGTGGCCCCAGCGCCGCCGGCTGCGTGCTGAGCTCAGGGGCAGCCGGGTCTGACTCCTGGGTGGTGAAGGGGTTACCACCCTCTTCTCACCTTCTCCCCGTCTGAGGACCTGCCAGCATCCGTGGGCTTAGATGGTTTGCTGCACTCAGCTGGCCCATCGGGTTTGGGGTCTGTTTCCACGAGACTGTTGTATGGCTTGAGCTATGACTTAGGCTATGACTCCAGCCCTGCTGCTGGCAAAGGGCTCAGAGCCCCTTAGGCCACTAGTGCCTGTGGTGCCGCCATTGTCCCACCCAGGTCAGCGTGAGGGAAGGAGCCCAGTGGCTGGTGGAGTACAGTGGGCGGGGCTGCATGCCTGTGATGGTCACCTGTGCCCCTTTGTGCCTCCAGGAAAGCGGAAGGAAAGGCTGCCACTACAGAGCTGCCCCCGGAGTACCTGACCAGCCCGCTGTCCCAGCAGTCCCAGGTAGCTGTCCCCACGATGGTCTCGCCTGCACCTCTCTCCAGGCCCCCGCTCACCTGCCTGTCCCCTTCAGCTGCCCCCAAAGCGGGATGAGACGGCACTGCAGGAGGAGGAGGAGCTGCAGCTGGCCCTGGCCCTGTCACAGTCCGAAGCTGAGGAGAAGGAGAGGCTGGTGAGCTGGAGTCCATTCTCCATGCAGGGGCCAGGGAGGCTGTGCCCCAGATCCAGTGCCACCTGGCCCTCCTGACCCCCTGCCTGGTCTGCTGCAGAGACAGAAGTCCACGTATGCAGCACACCCCAAGGCGGAGCCCACACCCCTAGCGTCCACAGCACCCCCAGCCAGTGGCCTCTACTCATCCCCTGTGGTAAGCAGGTGTCAGAAGGTGGGAGTCCTCCAGGGGAGACCCTCGCAGCGAGACCCCATCTCTCCCTACTCCAGCACCGCACAACATTGGAGTACTCACTCTGGGAATCCCTTTGACCCTCTGTGAGCCAGGGAAAGTACAAGGGCTCAGGACAGAGGATCTGCGAGCCCCATGGGGCAGCACGGCAACTAGACTCTCTCTGCCTGTCGAGGTTGGGGTGGTTCCCCCTCCTGCAAGGCTAGGTTAAGAGCCTCGGGAGCGCCTGTGAAGCTGGCAGATGCCACCCGGCAACTGGCCCTTCGGTGTCGGAGTTGGAAACCTAGTGTGGTGCTCTGGCCTGTGGAGCTCCTGAGGCCCCAGGCCATGCCCCCTGAGGGGGGTGGACGTGCTCACTCAGATGCCCAAGTCCCCTGGGGCTGTGCAGTGAGGGGCTGTAGCCTGGGTGGGTCTGCTGTCGCTCCCTGCGTCCCGCCAGCATCACTGCTTCCTTTGGCCCACCCTGTCTCCCCAGAACTCATCAGCACCATTGGCCGAGGACATCGACCCTGAGGTAGGGGTCCTCACGGCGGGCAGAGGGGCTGTCTTCACGTTCTGGCCCACACAAGTGACCCCTACTTCCTGCGCAGCTTGCGCGATACCTCAACAGGAACTACTGGGAGAAGAAGCAGGAGGAGGCACGGAGAAGCCCCACCCCCTCGGCGCCCACAGCCCTGGCAGAGGCCACCACCCAGCCTGGGGACGGACACACAGCCCCTGCTGGCACAGCAGAGGTGAGGGCTTGGCTGCACTGTACCCCATGGCCTCTCCAGAGGGTGCAGGATAGGCTGGCGGCCCTCACCCTCCTGTTCCTTCCAGACCCCCCTCCCAGAGATGGACACGCAGCCCCTAACCGCCTCCAGTGGTCCCTTCAGCGAGGTGAGCGGTGGTTCCCTCCTGGGGTCGGTGTGGGAGGACAGGGCAGAGCCAGGGATGCCGTGCCCACCACGGCTTCTCACCGCCTGCCCTGTGTAGGTGGGCTGTGTTCCAGGCTCTGGCCGTGTTCTGTGTCTCTGAAGGTTCCCAAGCCTCCCTGCCCTACTCTGCTGACTTCTGCCTCTCCTGGGGCTTTTGGGCTTTGGCTGCCATTGATCAGGTGGTGCATGCCAGGGCTGCCTGTAGGATCACTGTGAGTTGGAGGCCATGTGGCCTATGTAACATGATGAGTCCACAGCCAGCCTGCACTACAGAGCAAGACCCTGTCTCAAAACTAGTCAGGCTCTTGGCCGCCCTGTCTTGTTGGTCTCTGTGCCTGTGCTGACTGTGAGCCTGGCCTGGCACCACACTTTTCTGTGTGTAGACCAGGAGCTGAGGATGACAGGTGACCACCTGGTCCTTGTTCAGCGTTAGCTTGTAGCACAGTGGGCATCCAGCACAGATCCTGCCTGGGGCCTGGCCACTCTCAGCCACCACCTCGTGTCCCTGGCAGCAGTACCAGAACGGAGAGTCGGAGGAGAGCCATGAGCAGTTCCTGAAGGCTCTGCAGAATGCCGTCACCACCTTCGTGAACCGCGTGAAGAGCGACCACATGCGGGGCCGCAGCATCACCAACGACTCTGCGGTCCTGTCGCTGTTCCAGTCCATCAACGGCATGCACCCGCAGCTGCTGGAGCTGCTCAACCAGCTGGATGAGCGCCGGTGTGGGTGCCCTCGTCCCCCTGTGCCCTTCCTACCAGCTCTCCTCAGCTAGCTTTGGCGGCGGCCCCGGGGTCCTGCTGGGGGTCCTGGGGGAGGTGATTCCAGGGACTCTCTTCCATCTGGGCCGCGCTGCTTCAAGAAGGGCTCGGCCCCCAGACCCAATGGGCATACAGAGGCCAGGAACCTGTGAGCTCCTGCCCATAGGGCTGACTGCCAACTGTGCCAGACTGGTCAGACCTGCCCTGCCCTCTGCCCACAGTGTACTATGAGGGGCTGCAGGACAAACTGGCGCAGATCCGCGATGCCCGGGGGGCTCTTAGTGCCCTGAGGGAGGAGCACCGGGAGAAGCTCCGCCGGGCGGCGGAGGAAGCCGAGCGCCAGCGGCAAATCCAGCTGGCTCAGAAGCTGGAGATCATGCGGCAGAAGAAGCAGGTGCAGGGGTGTGGGGGTCGCGTGGCGGGCAGGGCACTGGAGACCCCAGGCGGGCCTCTCACCGCCCTGTTGCCACGCAGGAGTACCTGGAGGTGCAGCGCCAGCTGGCCATCCAGCGCCTGCAGGAGCAGGAGAAGGAGCGGCAGCTGCGCCTGGAGCAGCAGAAGCAGACCGTGCAGATGCGCGCCCAGATGCCCGCCTTCCCCCTGCCCTACGCCCAGGCATGCCTCCCCTCAGGGACCCTCTCGCTGCTCTTGCTTATTTTGCTGTACTAGGGGTCAAACCCGGGAGTGCCTTAACACAGCCACAGCCTTGACCCTTCTTGCCTTTGAGACTCGGGCTTGCTAATTTCCTAGGCTGGCCTTTCCTGCCTCAGCCTTCCGAGTAGCTGAGGCAACAGCTGTGGCTCGCTCCCAGCCTAACTGCCGTTGCTTCTCCGTCCTCAGCTCCAGGCCATGCCCACCGCTGGCGGCGTGCTCTACCAGCCCTCAGGCCCGACAAGTTTCCCCGGCACCTTCAGCCCCGCGGGCTCGGTGGAGGGCTCCCCTATGCACAGCGTGTACATGAGCCAGCCCACTGCAGCCGCCACCCCCTATCCCAGCATGCCCGGTGC
The DNA here is from genome assembly GCA_004027205.1 of Ctenodactylus gundi. Classification (NCBI taxonomy): domain Eukaryota; kingdom Metazoa; phylum Chordata; class Mammalia; order Rodentia; family Ctenodactylidae; genus Ctenodactylus; species Ctenodactylus gundi. The sequence continues at coordinate 27,737 of PVKB01005417.1, forward strand.
CACTGCAGGTAACCTCAGGGCAGGGGCTGCACCTGCCAACATGATCCCAGACCCCTGCTTCCTTCTTTTGGCTTTACTTTAGTCTGGTTTATAGAAAGCTATGAGAGTTTTCCAACTACCTCAGGGTTAACGTGTTCTCAGATTTGCTCTGTACACAGTTGCAGCCATACTTGGGCGTGTGCACACTCGAACTGCAGAGTAAGGAAGGGACTGGTGGGGAGCTGCCCCCCACAGCGCCCTCCCAGGCAGGAGGGCATGGCTAGGCAGGACCTCTTCACCTGCGGCCCCCAGGGACCTCTGCGCAGCTGGAAGCTACTCCGTGCCACCTCTGGCCTCAGCTGCCGCACAGCAGGCCTGTTCAACGCCCTGGCGTGCGGAGTGCTGGCCGGGCGTCAGCTGGCACCCTCACTTGGGGTTTGTCTGTTGTTTCCCCTTCATGGCAGCCTGGGCTGTGGTTTGAGTGGGAACAGCAGAGGATCGCTGTCACAGGGCCTGGTGCGTCTGCAGGAACCAGCCTGTCCCTGTCCGTAGGTGACTTTCCACAGAGACAGTCTGCAGGACCTAGATTCTCCTCGCATACTCCCGTCCCGCTTTGCTTCCAGCTTCTGCAGATTCTGGCTAAATTTGCTGAGTTTTGTTTTGTGTCGGATGGGGCTGGGAGGTTAGGCTGGAGACGCACACCCGTGACCTTTGTGCTGAGCTACATCTCCAGCCCTTTGTTTTTAATTCTTTCAGGAAGGGTCCCACTGAGTTGCCCACACTGAGCTCGAACGTGCCGCCCTCCTGTCTCAGCTTCCCACAGTTCCTGGTGCCACCACACCTGGAGAATTGTTTTTTTGACATGAAGTGTTCTGTATTGCCTAGGCTACACTTCCGCTCATGAGTTCCACGATCACCCTTCCTCAGCCCCCTGACTAGCTTGGAGCAGGCCTGTACCACGGTGCCCAGCTATTGTGGTTTTTGTTTTTGTTTTGTTTTGTTTTGTTTTGCTGACTGGTTCCTATCTTATTCCACCCCTACGTTCCCCTGGAAGGAGAGGCCTTTCCTTCTTGGCCCTTGTCATTTCTGTCTGCATGGGCTCCTGGGCTCCCACGGGGGATAATGGGCGTGCTCACATCCCCATCATGACCCCCAAGGGCTCCTGTGACCTGGACCAGCCTGTCCTCTTCCTGCCCTCTGGGGTCCTTGCTTCCCGCCGTGGAGAGAGGCGTTAAGGCCCAGGTCTGGGTGAGCTTGGGTTCCCAGTCCTGTCATCATCTGAGCCCAGAAGCCTGTGTGAGCACAGCCACGTGCCTGTGTGTGCAGCGAGCACACGGTGTCCTGCATCTCCTCCGGGCCCTGTTTGGTAGCAGGGGCCGCGTTTCTCAGTGTCCTTGTTTGTGGGCTTGTCCCCCTTGTCATGGTGTACTTGAACGCTGGCCTGAACCACTGGTAGGTGGCCCTAGCCAACGTTCTGCTTGCAGCCTGAGGTCCCAGAGCCCAGGTCCTGGCCCAGGTTCCCTAGGTCAGCCCCCCGTACGCCCTGAAGGCTGACTCAGTCGTGTCAGATAGTCTGGATAGCCTGGCTCGTGGGTTTTGACTGTCCTCTGTTTTAGCACTCATCATGCTGGTTGGCTTTATCTTTTTTTTTTCCCTTACATGCTGAGTTTGGAACACAGGGCTTTTGCACTGAGCCACATCTCCAGCTCATTTCTTTTTGGGGGGTGGAATGGGGTAGGGTGGTTTTGGTACAGGGTCTCACTAAGTTACAACTGGAGGATACTGTCACCCCCCACACACCCTGAACCCCCCCTCTGTCTTACTTGCCACAGATCCTAGTATGGTGGGTGCCTACATGTACCCAGCAGGAGCCCCTGGAGCCCAGGCTGCCCCCCAGGCCCAGGCCACGCCCACCCCCAGCTCTGCCTACTCGTCCTATCAGGCTACCTCCGCCCCGGGCTACCAGGTACATGGCCGGGCTGCTGCTCTCCTGCCCCTGTTCTGTCCCGTTCCTCCCTGGTACCCATGACACCCTTCCTTCCACAGAGCGTGGCTTCCCAGGCCCCGCAGAGCCTCCCAGCTATCTCCCAGCCCCCGCCGTCGGGCACCATGGGCTATGTGGGCAGCCAGCCGGTGTCTATGGGCTACCAGCCATACAGCATGCAGGTGAGGCGCCAGGGCCCCAGGCAGGCCCACTCTGCTGCTCCCAGAGCCCACTGCCCCATCCCTCCAGTGGTCCCCCACGTGTCGGTCACAAGGGTGCTCTCAGTGCCAGGCTTCATCTTACTCCGCAGAATCTCATGACTGCCCTCCCTGGCCAGGACGCGTCCCTGGCGCCCCAGCAGCCCTACCTGGCGGGGCAGCAGCCCCTGTATCAGCAGGTGAGTTGGCCTGTCCGGCCTAGCACAACCCACAGTCTGGGGCTCTGTGGGCTAGGGAGGGACCAGACCCCAGCAGGTCTATTTTGTGCCTGTAATCATGGGCAGACCAATTTCTACTCAGGCATGGGAGTCACGTGCCGGTAGGAAAAACCGTGACTTGTGAAAGCAGAAGACAATGGAGGTTCTGTGCCAGGGCCTGGGGTCTGCACGGGGTAGGACGACAGGGTCCTAGCTTAAGCCGCCGTGTTGGTGGCGTGTTGGTGGGAACGGGCCTTTGAAGGTCTTGTCCTCTTTCTTTTCCCCAGATGGCACCTGCTGCTGGCCCTCCTCAGCAGCAGCCCCCGGTAGCCCAGCAGCCCCCTGCACCTGGGCCTCCGGTGCAGGGCAGCGAAGCCCAGCTCATCTCATTTGACTGAGCCGGCAGGGTTGGGAGCGCACATCCGAGTAACACTACGGTTCGCCACAAACTGCCTCTGTGTCATTAGCCATCCCCTCCCCACCCCTGCCCAGTAGTGCCCCCTCCCTGTGAGTCAGCCCTCCTCCATCCTCAGCCTACTGGCTCCTCATTGGCCTCCTGCTGTGGTCCTGACTTTGTCTGCGACTCATGTCCCCAGGGCTGGGCCTTGGGGAGGGAAGGTGGAAGAGGAGGACCTCAGAGAACCTCCTGTCTCTGTGCGGGCCAGCGAGAGGGACAGCTTGCTCCTGTCCCGCGGGAACTGGCTGTGTGTGCGGGAACGGTCCCCAGCTCCTCAGCAGGGCCCTCTGGCCCTTCCCCGGGGGGTGGAGGCTCAATCATCTCTAGCTTCTCTGCTCTCAGCTGTCATCTCTCCAGCCATAATAAAATGTATTTCAACACCTGTTGGGAGTATGTGGTGGGGCCACCAGCCACGCCTCACATCCTGAGGCCTGCATGGCCTGCCCAGCGCTGGTGCGGTTGGGCAGTGTCTTAGCATGTTCTCGGTTGCTATAACAACCACCTCAGACTAAGTAATATAAAGAAAGTTACATGTGTTTCTTAAGATTCTGGAGACTGGGAGGCCTAGCGCTGCTGAAGGCTGTTGGTAGGGGTGTTCTGCAGGTCCCACCAGATGGCACAAAAGCAAATCCAATAGCCGGGAAGGGACCCTAGCCATTGAGCACCTCAGCGGGGACCTGTGTTCTGGTGAGACCCTGGAACCCTAGCAAGCAGTTCTGTCCGCCCTCGGTGCCCCACAGGTCCCCACAGCTCAGTGCTGCCTGCTCGTGCCGCGCCCTCCGCGTGTGACACCCTCACTCCCTGGTGCCTCGCCTCGGCGGGGCACAGACGGTGGACCCCAGGGCCGGACTGCAGGCGTCCCGTTGGGGTGCCCACCAGGCGCTCTGGGGTTGAGTTCCGGTCCAGCCCTTTATTGCCCTCTGCCGCGTTGCTGGGGGCTGAGCGCGGGGCCTTCTTACTGGGCTGCACTTCCCCGATTCCCATTTCAGGCAGCCGGCCCCCTCAAACTTGCCGTCCTCCGCCTCGGCCTCCCGAAGTGCTGGGATCGAAGGTCTGTGCCACCGTGCCCAGAGCCCTTTTTACATTGTAGGTTTTGACGCAGGGTCTTGCTAAGTTGCCCGAGCTGCGCGGGAACTTGCGGACCTGCCCTGCATAGCGTACCGGCCTGCGCCGCCTGCCGGCGTGGCCGCGCCCTGAAGGTGTATCGTCTTTTTGTCTCGCCAAATCGGCCCAAGTTGGGCTCGAACTGAGACCTTCCTGCCTCGGCCGCCCGAGTGGGCGAGCTGCGCCACTGTGCCTCGAATTCCCAAACGCCTCGGGAAGCCACTAACGGGGATGCCGTCCAGGGCGGCTTCGGGGCTCGGCGCAATCGCCCGCCGCCTGGGACTGCGCCTGCGCAGCTTGCCGGCTTGTGGGTAATCTTGTGGGCCGGAGGAAACGAGCGCGAACGGCGGCTAGAGAGGCCGTTCCCCGCCCTTGTGCCCCGCTGCTGGTGGCTAGAGCGCCCTTCGCAGCTCGAATGCTTGGAGGTCTGGCGGCTAGAGGAGCCGTTCCGGTTCCCCCGCTCGTGGCTAGAGCGTCGCATCCGTGCGGAGCCGCGTGTGACCTTCCCGCCCGCGGAGCGATGCTGCCGGCGGCCGCACGCCACCTATGGGGGCCGCGTCTCGGTTTTCGAGGCACCGCACTCGGCCTCGTCAGGTAATGTGGGACTCCGGGCAGCAGGACGGGTCAGCGGGCTGGGCCTAATCGGGACGCTGGGGATGGCGGGCGCCCGGTCACTGTCCTGGGGCTGCGGCGGGCGCAGGGCGCGGGCAGGGCAGCTCGGCCCGAGCGACCTTGGAGCCCGGGTTCCTCCGGGCCGCGGACTGCCACTCGCCGAACGCACTGCTTGCAGGCGGCGGCGCGCTCAGGGGCCCCGTTTCGGAAGCTTCCTGCGGCGCGGTGCGCCCTGGGTTAGCGGAGTGGACGCCGCCAGAAGCCGCCGCGCCTAATAAAATTACCGTTCGTGAGCTCGCACAGGTCCCGGGGGAGTCGAAGGCAGCCCCGAAGCCCGGGTGGGCCCTGGAGTGAGGCGGCCTCCCGCCCCAGGGTGGCCGGCGGGAGCGCATGGGCCGAGCCCGCCTCCCCGCTCCGCGCTAACGGCTGGTTCCGGGTGGGGAGCTAGGCAGCAGGTGCCAGGCGTCTGTGCCGCGAGGCAACTGAGGAGCAGCAGCCACCGAAAGGGTGAGGCCCTGGCGAGTGCACCCCTGGACAATGCCCCCAAGGAGTACCCTCCCAAGATCCAGCAGTTGGTCCAGGACATTGCCAGCCTCACGCTTCTGGAAATCTCGGATCTCAACGAGCTCCTCAAGGTAACCGGGAGAGGGCAGTGCGGACCCGGCCCTGGAGTAAGGCCTGGGCAGCTGTGCATTCCCAGGTGCCAGGGCAGAGCCATGCTTGTCCGCATTGGTAGCTTGTGGGGTCTGGCAGCCACCTGCTGAGACTCTTGGTCCCCACAGAAAACGTTAAAGATCCAGGACGTCGGTCTCGTGCCAACAAGTGGAGCGATGCCGGCTGCTGTCCCTGCCCCAGCTGCCCCTGAGGTGAGCGGAGGAGGGGGGCGCGGGGGGCCTGGGCAGAAAGCAGCACGTCACTGTGCCCCTTCCCCTCAGGTCCTCTTCCCGGATCCTTTGGCCACATGTCTGCGAGTTATTTCAAAGCATAGAATGCTAGCAGGCCTACGGATGCAGCCTGTGGTCTCAGGGCTGTGGAAAGCAGAGGTGGAAGGATCTCAAGTTACTTACTGGCTCAGCAACACCTTTTTTTTTTTTTTTTTTTAAAGACATGGATTCACTGTAGTCCAGGCCAATCTTGAACTCACTACCTAGCCCAGGCTAGTCTTGGTCTCAAAGCAGCTTTCTGAGCACTGGAATTACCGGCATGCACCACCATACCCAGCTTAACACACTGTCTTTAAAGTTCTAAAAAGGTCTGGTAGCCGAGCCCAGTGGTGCAAGCCTGTAATCGCAGCGCTCAGGAAAACTAAGGCAGGAGGTTTCCAAGTCCAAGCCCAACCTGGGCAACGTAACTTCTCAAAAATACAGATAAGCCGAGGATGTAACGCACTGTGAGAAAGTGTTGTGAGGGAAGAAGTGTTAGGTTGGGAGAGAGTTCCTTTCTTTCTGTTTGTTTACTTGTTTGCTTGAAGGCAGGGTCTCACTCTGTAGCCCAGCTGGCCTTGAGTTCACAGCTAGCTGTCCTGTCTCAGCCTCCCAAGTGCTGGGATTATAGGCGTGCGCCACCTCGCCCAGCTTATGTTGTGCTGGGGCATCACACCTAGGGCTGAGAGCTTTTGAGTCAGGCATTTAACCTCTGCTATTCCTCCAGCTTGGAGTAGAGTTTCTTTTCCTCTCATTTTTGGAGCTCGTGTCTTGCTGTGTAGCCTAAGCTCTGGTCCTGAACTGACTCTGTAGCCCAGGCTGGCCTTGAACTCACAGCAGTCCTCCTGCCTCAGCCTCCAAGTACTGGGATTACAGGTGTGCACCACCACACGGTGCTTGTGTGGTTCTGGGGAATTGAGCCCAGGGCCTTGGCTTGTTGCTAAGCTAGCACTCTAACCGCTTGTTGTGCCCCCGGCCCCTGGAGAGTTAGAATATCCAGGAAGGCTTCTACGGGGGAAACACAGAGGGAGCTGCAGCAAGGCAGAGAGGCGGGCGGGCGGGCAGGCAGAGGGTGTCGCTGTCTGGATGGTACTGGAGCGCACAAGGGGGAGGTGAATGGGCAGCGGAGAGCCAGTCTGGTGTCTGACCTGAAGCTTGCTGCTTATGCTTAGGTGAGCTCCTCCCTCGGGGTCCCTTTTCCAGTCCCCTTCCTCGACAGGAGACCAGGCTGGGTCTGCAGAGTACCCTGTGTGGGAGGGCGTGGGGCTTCCGGGCACCTCCCCACTGTTCTTCCCTCAGGGCTAGAGAGGGACACACACTGAGGCTGAGTGGGTTGTGGCTGGACACTTGGGCCAAGGGCCGTACTGTTATAATCCAGCAGCAAGAGCCACTCGTGACAACGCGCACCTGCAGCCCCAGCACTCAGGCGGAGGCAGGAGTGTCAGGAGTTCAAGGCTAGCTTAGCGGTTACAGTAGTACCTGTGTCAAGAAAGAAAGGGCAGGAAGCTCAAGCCAAGGCTGCTGTAGGAACGTGCACGCCCTGCTCGTGGGCACGGGCTCAGTTGGTATGCTCACAGTACTCCCACAGAAGGGTTACCTGAATCTGTGGGCCTGACTGGCCGGAAAAGGGAGGGGGCTGTGTGGCATGGGCACGCGTGCGTGCCTGTGCTCTTCAGCGCGGCCACGTGGACGTGGGGTGCCTCTGGGTGGAGAGCTGTGTCTGAACACAAGGGGGACGCACACGGATGGGTTTGGGACGGACCCAAAGGCGGCGGGGCGCCTGCTCGCCCCAGCCTGGTGGCCAGCTTTGCCCCGTCCTCACCGCGCCCCCTTCTTCCCGAGGCGGCCGAGGAGGAAGACCTCCCGAAGCAGAAAGAGCGGACCCACTTCACCGTCCGCCTGACAGAGGCAAACCCTGTGGACAAAGTAAGACTGATCAAAGAGATCAAGAGCCACGTCCAGGGCATCAACCTCGTGCAGGTGACCGCGGGGCGGCAGGCCCGGGGCGGGCGGGGCGGGCGGCCTTTGCAGCCCTGACTGCTGCCTCCGCAGGCCAAGAAGCTGGTGGAGTCCCTGCCCCAGGAAATCAGAGCGAACGTCGCCAAAGCCGAGGCAGAGAAGATCAAGGCGGCCTTGGAGGCGGTGGGCGGCACTGTGGTCCTGGAGTAGCCCCGGCTCTGAGGACTGTGGACTGAGGTCCCTTGGACCCACCTGGGCGAGGCCCTGCTCGCCCTGGCTGGCTACTCCTGCCAGCGCCAGGCTCCCAGTCGGGTTTTGGAGGGCTGGAGCCCCTGGCACAAGTGGCCGAGTCCTTCTGGGAGGAACGCACGGACCTGCTGTGGCGGGTGGGAGGACAGCACGGCCTGCGCAGGGTGTGAGGAGACCCCAGAACCAGCTGCGTGGATTGGCACTGCAGTAGTGGCTGCTGAGAAAATACACTGTTGCGGTTGAGAGTTTGAGCTGTCATGTGCTCAGCAGTGGCGAGGGGGCCCCCCTGCACAATAGGACCTGGTGGCTGGGAGCAGACTTGGGGTCCTGGGCTGGGGGGAGGAACAGGCTGTGTTTAGGCGCCGGCCCTATCCCCCTAGCGCTGGGACTTCAGCCCAGAGCCGTGTGGAGCTGTGTCTGGCACTTTCTATTTTTCATACTGAGTCGGTCTCAGTGCTAAGTTGTCTGGGCTGGGCTTGAACTTGTGATCCTCCTGCCTCAGCCTCCTTACAGGTCTGTACCACCAAACATAGCTACCAGCGTTTTGAAAGTAACACGGGGATTAGAGGAATGGCTCAATGGTTAAAGCGCTTGGCTTGCAATCTCAAGGTCCTAAGTTCACTTCCCCAGCACGTAGGAGGCTGAGGCAGGAGGATTGCTGTGAGTTCAGTTTAACCTGGACTTCAGAGCAAGGCCCTGTCCTAAAATAAAGAAATAAAAAGTAACACAGGCTGGCGATGTGACCACTCAGGCGGGTGAGGCCGCCAGGCAAGCCCCATCAGACGGGTGGAGGGCGAGCCCCGGGTCTCAGGCTGCCTGCTGCCGGGGCTGCGTGAGACGGGCGGCACACTTGCAGCCGGTAGTGTTGGGGGAGCTTGTAGGCGAGGACCTGGCATTCCTTGCCAAGGTTGGAGTGAGGTCCCTCACAGGTCAGGCAGTGGCCGGTGCTGGGCAGGCCAGATCGGGGACTGCGCTGCTTTCCAGCCCGTTCATTGAGTGTTGGCACAGGATCTCAGCCCCCTCAGGCAGGCTCAGCTCTGCCCAGCCCCGGAGGCTGGGGAGCTGCAGACAGTGTCTCCTGATTCTTAGTCAGAAGCTGACCCCCTCTGGCTGCAGGGCCGCAGGAACGCGCTTCCTGGGCAGAGGACCACGAGGCACATACCTAGCAGCCTCAGTTGCCCTTTTGCAAGACTTGGGGTGTGGCCTCTGGGAAGCCATGACTAGCAAAAGGTGCCACGTGTCCTGGAGCACTGCCCACAGGCTGCCCAGTGGCCCTAGCTGACCTGCAGTTCTGAGGCATGCCTCTGAGTCCCTTATCAGCAGAGCCTGGGGATGATCTGGAACACGGCTGACCCCACGAGAGACAGTGAGTTCAGGGGCAGTCCCCAGCCTCTGCTGCTGTCTGGAAAGGCCACCTCTGCCTTGTGCCTCTCTACCTCCTAGGGCCAGCCAAAGTTGGGTATGAGGACACTTTTCTGACCCCGCTCACCAAACCCCAGGACTTCTTGTGACTGTCAGGTGCCAGGTGACCCTGTCTGGCCCTGCTACACAGCTGGCCTCTAGCAGTGTTCACTGCTGCCGCTCTGCTCCTGTCTCCTGGGCTCTCGTCTGTGCTACCAGGTTTTGGGGGGTGGCTTTGAAGATCCCCAGCCTTGGGCTGGGCTGTGGCTCAGCCGTGGGCTGCCTGCCCAGCTCACAGCCTCTGCTTGGCCCTTGCCCTCCCAGCTGGCGTCCTTGGCCAGGCCCCCTCACACCCCTTCAGATGCTTTACGTCTGTGTTTGAAACAGCTCTGTCGTCCAGGCCGGTCCTGTACTCACTAGGTAGCCGAGGCTGGCCTTGAACCCACAGCAGACTTCCACCCTTAGCCTCCGTGATTGCTGGGATTACAGGAGTGTGCTCCCCCATGGGTGCTTTGCCTTGTAAATGGATCATAAGCTTTCGGGGAGGCGGGGCTTCTTTGTGGTCCTTGGGATTGAACTCGGCTCCTTGAGCTACATCCCCAGCTTTGTTTCTAATTTTTATTCTGAGTCACAGTCTCACTAAGTCACTTAATTGCCCAGCCTGGGCTCAAACTTGTGATCTTCCTGACTTTGTAGATTCCAAAGTACAGAATGTCAGGTGCGTGCCACAACGCCCAGCCCGAATTGTATTCTCTGGAAGCAGATGACCTGTCGGGTGGTGTGTCCCTGGAGATGGCCCTGGGCTCCTGGCGCTTTGGGCTGATGCTGGGGCACCCTGGAGTAAGGGTACGTGCTGAGGACCCAGGCCCTACCGGAGCCTGGCGGTGGGTCCCAGCTGCTCACTGGGAGTTAACGGACGAATCTAAGCTTCACTCTGGGATCCCACAGGGGTCCTGGTGCCCTCCGAGCAGTCACACAGACTTGGAGACGTTGCGGCCCTGTAGGTCCCACTTCCAAGAGTTCCGTCACATAGATCCTGCTGACGCTGGACCTGATGGTTTTATACCAAACGAGAACGCAGGTGGCGGCTGCCCAGCTCTTTGGCCGGGTCACGCGGGAGCCTGGAGGAGCCTGGGTAAGGCAGCCACTCTCCACTTGTCAGGTGTCTCTGAGGACCGGTTGTCTTGTCAGGGCGCCCTGCCAGGTCTGGTGCCTCTTAGCCCTAGCCAGCAGAGTTGTGCCCGCTTCTAGCTAAGCTCTAGCTGGGCGGTGTGCCTCTCACCCCTCCTCGGTCTTCCAACATTCTTCTTGCCATGCCTGGCCCTGTGCCCGTGGCACCTTTCTCGTTCGGGGTGAAGTTTGTTGTCCCTGTGGGTGACACTTCTGAAGCCCGGCAAGACCAAGGCCCAAGGGCTCACCTGGGCTCGGGTGCCAACTCCACCCAGCCTGTGCCTGTGGTCCCTGATCTGAGGCTGAGCCACCCAGGTCCTGGGGGACACAGTTGTGCCCCTCCACGTGGCTGCCGGCCAGTGCATGATGGGCGTGTCTCGCCTTTCGGCTGGTGCTGAGTATCCAGTCCAGGGCCTGAGCACTGAGCTGCATCCCCAGCCCGTGTTAGGGTTTGGTTCTGAGAGTGGCTAAGTCGCACAGGCTGTTCTCAAACTTGGGATCCTTCTGCCTCGGCCTCCCAGGTGTGCACCACGAGGCCTGGCTTTCTTTTCTCTCTTCCTTTTGTGCTCTCTGCAGTACTGTGGATTGTACCCATGGCCCTTGCACTACGCTACATTTTCAGCCTTTTATTTTGAGACAAAATTCTGCTCAGTTGTCCAAGCCGGGGTTACACTTGAGCGATCTCGGGAAGCACAGGCCTGCCCTACCGGGCCCTGCGTCTGCTGTCTGCTACAGAACTGAAGAACATGGGGGCTCAGAGGCAGGACTGGCATGTCGTGCAGGGACCAGCAGCCGCTTGTACAATGCCCCCCACCTGCCTTTCTGGGCAGGGAGGGAGACACAAACCTCATCACTGCGGCCGGGCCAGAAAGCTGTCTTGGGGTTCCCAGCAGGTGGGCCCTAGGGCCCAGAGTACATCCGGCTTCCCCTTCCCTTCTGGGGCAGGCCAATTCCAGTGCTGGGGAATCAAACCCACGGCCTTGGGCTTCCACGGGCGAGTGCACAACTAGGTTTAGCTAGTTAGCTATCTTTTGCCCCCAGGGAGGTTTTCCGTCCTGCAGCTGGGCGGGAAGTAGGGCCGAGGTCCACCACCACAGCACGTGTTCTCTGCTCCGTGACACCAGGGTCGAATGCAACCCGCCACGGACACGGACGGGGGACGCCCGGGGGCGGGAAGGCAGGAACTTCGGAGCCTCGCCCTAGGCCAGGATATGGGGGTGCAGGCGGCCTCTCGGGCGACTCCTACCGGCAGGAAGAGAGCTGGGCGTACGGGGCGCTAGGGGCGCCGGCTGCACCGCGCGCCGCGGCCGCTTTAAGGCGTCGCGGCCGCCGGTCAGGGGCGTGGTCTCGTGGCCCCACTCCGCCGGGGGCGTGGCCTCCCGGACCACCCGGGGGCGTGGTCTCTCCGGCCGGTCCTCCGGGGCGTGGTCTCGCGCCCCGCCCCCAGGCCGCGCGGGCGCATTGGCTGCGCGGGGCGCGGGCGCGAGGTGGCACTTTGAACCGGGCGCCCCGCCGCGGCGCCCCCGGTGTCGTCGGGTCCGGGCCGCGTTCGGGCGGGTGGAGCGGGCTGGGAGCGCACTGCTCGGCCATGGCGGGGGAGGCGCGCGTGTCGCGCTGGTACTTCGGGGGGCTGGCCTCCTGCGGGGCCGCCTGCTGCACGCACCCGCTGGACCTGCTCAAGGTGAGGCCGGGCTGGGGGCCCGTGGGAGGCCTGGCGCCGGCCGGACGCTAGGCGGCCGCAGCCGGGTGCGCACCGGCGGCGACCGGCCGCGGCGCGGAGGCGCTGGGACACCGCGGCGCCCCCGGGGCCTGCGGGGCGCCCGCTCCGCTGCGGCTTGCGAGCCCGGGGGAGGACCGCGGCGCCTCGCGGGAGCATCCTGCTTCCCAGGCGCTGGCCCGTGCCGCGAGAACTTGGCCTCTCCGAGCCGCTCCTCCCAGCCCCACGCGCCGCAGCACTAGCACTCCGTCTGGGCAGAAGGTGGGACGTGTCTCGGTGTGCGCGGATGTTGGCGACCCCATCGCCCCCGGGCTCCGGGCCACACCGCAGCCGTCCACGTGGGCTCTCCGCCCCGTCTGTGACCTTTGACCCTTGCCTCGGCGACTCCAGAGTGGGGGCTGGGCTCGGGAGGGGGGTCCCGACTCGGCCCCGGGCGAGATGCCGGCAGACCCGGCGCGCTTGTGGCCTCGCCCAGGAGAAACATCCGTACTTTTTAAACTTTCTTTGTTTGCCAAAAGTGCTGATAGAACAAAATAAGACAGGACGGCCCTTGTCCCCAGGGCCAGCGCGGGGCGAGTGGGAGGCTCCGAGCGGCTCGCCGCGGAGAACAAAGAAGAAAGGGCCTCGCTGGGGCTGCCAGCGGGCTCAGCCCCGCGGTCACAGGATGGCCCGCGGGCGGGGCTTGGCCGGCCTGGCCACGCTCTCCTCGCGCCCACCCGCAGCTACCTGGGATTGTAGCACCTGTGGCCCCGGCCGCGGACCCGCCTGGAGGCAGCAGCGACTGCGGCTGACCGACAGCCAGGCCTGTGCCGTGGCCTGGGACTCCCATTTTCTCAAGGGAGGAAGTGGCGTTTCTGATTAGTGGGACACTGGGGACTAGGTGCAAGTGGGGGCCAAGCCCTTGCCTGTCCAGGTGAGGAGCCAGGCGCGGCCCTGGCTGCCAGGGAGGCAGAGCCTGGGCGTGAGAGGCCCCTTCTCCGTCTGTTCTGCTACTTTTCAGCCAGCTGTGTGGCCCCAAGGCCAGCCTCACCCGCCTGCCCTCGGGGCACCTGCAGGCTGTGTCCTGGAGTCACTTCTGTGGCCACCTCTGGGGCGCCTTTGCATGGCACTGCCCCCTTGGCCCCTGCCGTGCCCAGGCACTCTCTCGCTGCAGAATCCGGCTAGAGCCAGCAGGAAAGGTGCCACCCGGGGACGCATGGGCAGGCTCTGGCTCAGGGAGCATGGGGCCACATGGGGTGGGCAGCAGGGGCAGCGCCCAGCCTTGGGATGGGCTCTGGCCAGTGTTTCTCTGAGGTGGGTCACCAGGCCTCAGCGCATCACCCTCTGAGAAATCCCTTTACAGCTACCTGGTCGTGCCCGGCCTGGCAGTGCATGTCTGCAATCCCAGCACTCTGGGAGGCTGAGGGTTGCACATTCAAGCCCAGCCTGGTCAGTTTAGCGACTTGCTGAGACCTTGTCTCAAAAAGCAGAAGTGGGGGCTGGAGCAATGGCACAGCGGTTAAAACGCTCGCCTTGCAAGCTCAGGGCCCTCGGTTTGATTCCCCAGCACCACGTAAAGCCTGGCGTGGTGCACGCCTGTAATCCCTCTGGAGGCTGAGGCAGGAGGATTGCTGCTGAGTCCAAGGCCAGCTTGGGCCGCAGAGCGAGACCCTGTCACCAAAAAAAGAAAAGGCAGAAGTGGGCTGGGAGTGCAGCTCAGTGTAAAGGCCCTGGGTTTGATCCCCAGTCAAAACAAAACCCAAAAAAGACCCTTGATCTGTCCGTTAGTCCCCATCGTTTGGTCCTTACGGTCAGTCCTCACCAGGATGGGTCTGCTGCCCCCGCGGTCTGCCCATCCTGGGCCTGATCCCTCTGCCCTTCCCAGCTCACACAGTAGGAGGATGACACTTGTATTATGAGCAGGCTCTGAGCTTCTGTCCCCACTCATCTGTGCTGTCCGCGGCCCTTGGGGACTCCTCGAGAGGCTGCTTGTGCGAAGGGCAGAGCCCAGGCTGGGGTCCACGGCTGGCCGCCAGTTTGCAGTGTGTTTCCTGTGCCCTGCATGGCGCCATAGGCCGCCAGGAGAGGAAGGTTGAGGGGACCGCAGGAGCTGTGGGCATCACTGTTTTTAAAACAGAGCAGGGCAGCTTCTAGGTATGGATGTGGAGCCCCCACTGTGGGACTGTCCACCACCCACTGACCCCCTCCCCATGGAGATGGGATGGCCAGTCGCCCACAGAGGGCTGCAGCACAGTGGGCTCCAGAGTGGCCTGGGCAGATCTGGCGTGGGGGCCGGCAGCAGCCACACTGCCGCCAGGTCCCGAGCGCGTGGACTTGGCTGCCCCTACAGGTGCACCTGCAGACGCAGCAGGAGGTGAAGCTGCGCATGACGGGCATGGCGCTGCGGGTGGTGCGCTCTGGCGGGGTCCTGGCGCTCTACAATGGCCTGAGTGCCTCGCTCTGCCGACAGGTGCGTGCACCACCGCCGCCGCGTCTCCTGTGGGATCCCTGCTTCTGCCTGGGTATCTCCTCCCCGGGACCCAGCATAGTAACTCAGGCCTGTAAATTCCAGCACGCTGGGGGGCACAGGCAAAAGGACTGAAAGTTCAAGCCCAACCTAGTCAACTTGGCAATTTAATGATACCTTGTTGCCCAAAAAAAAGGCCAGTGTGTCACTGCACACCTGTCATCCTAGCACTTGGGAGGCTGAGGCAGGAGGATTGCTGGGAGTACCGGTCTAGCCCGGGCTACAGAGTGAGTTCACGACCAGCCTGGACTACAGAGTGAGGCCCTGTCTCAAAAATAAGTAAACAGGGCTGGAGTGACAGCACTACAGTTAGAGCGCTTGCCTGGCGAGCCCAGAGTCCTGAGTTCCGTCCCCAGCAGCACGTAAGCCGGGCATGCTAGTTTATGCCTGGCATCCCAGCGTTCAGGAGGCTGAGGCAGGAGCATTGCTATGAGTCCGAGGCCAGCCTGAGCTCCATGGTGAGTTCAGGACCAGCGTGGACTACAGAGTGCGCTCTTGTCTCAAAATAAATAAATAAATAAAACTAACAGTGGCTGTGGACACAGCTCAGTATAAAGGCTCCGAGTTTGATCCCCAGTGCTGCAAGAGGAGAGCTTCCTGAGCCCCTGGGCGTGCTGGTGCCCCTGGGAGCCAAGCTACACCCCCCCCCCCGCTCTTCCCGTCCTGTGGAGCCCATAACCCCAGGAGGGTGAGGGGCAGGGCTTTGCCTCCCGTGGGTGCTGACCTGTGCTAGGGCTTGGCCCAGAACTTCCACTTACAAACAGGGAAGCAGGCTGGAGGAGGTGGGGGGAGGGGGGCTCTGGATGGATAGGTGCCTCGGCCTCGGCCGCTCGCTGGCCACGGTGCCCTGGGAGGTCCCGGGGCCCACGGGGTGGCGTGGAGGGCCTAGGAGGGGGCTCGCTGGGCCTGATGCGGCCCTGTCTCCCCAGATGACCTACTCGCTGACGCGGTTCGCCATCTACGAGACGGTACGGGACCGGATGACCAAGGGTGGCGAGGGGCCGGTGCCCTTCCACAGCAAAGTGCTGCTGGGCGGCGTCAGTGGTGAGCTCCGTCCCGGTGGAACGGGCCCAGCCGGGCGGTGCCGAGACCCCAGGGTCATCGCGTTGGCCCTGGCCTTTATCTCGCCCCAGGTCTGGCCGGAGGCTTCGTGGGGACCCCTGCGGACTTGGTCAATGTCAGGTTTGTGTATGCCCTCGCCCCAAGGCCCGGTGTGTGATGTGTGACCTGCATTCCCCCTAGACCCAGGCAGCTTGAAGCCTGGAGTTGGGGACATGGGGACGGAGTGCCCGGCGCCGCAGGCTGCCTTGGGTCTGGGCGTCCACACGTGTCCCCTTCCACGTCCCCTCTGTTGCAGGATGCAGAACGACATGAAGCTGCCTCTGAGCCAGCGTCGCAAGTGAGCAGGGGACAGGCTGGGGGCGGGAGGGACCCCAGCAGCCCTGCCGCACTCAGACCTGCACTCCAACAGGCCCTCTCGCCTGGGGGACCCGTGCGAGGAGTGGGGAGGCTGGTTGATGGCTTTGAGAAATGAATGCAGCACCCAGCTGCCCTGGGCCCTGAGGATGCCCCGTGGTCCCTCAGGGCCTGGGCATGGTGGGGCGCTGAGCCCGCCTGCGGGAGGAGGCCTCCTGGCACAGCGTGAGTGCGGGGGTGGTCTGGGCAGGTGGGACAGCGCCCACAGCGAGACCGAGGCTCGCGCAGGGGTCACCCACCCTGCCCACTCTAGGGTGGCGCCCGGGGGTGGCAAGGCAGGCCGCCCTCTGTGTGCGTCTGAGCCCTCCCACTCTCCCCGGGGACTCCCAAGTGGCATCTGCATGGTGGTTGTTTGTAGGGAATGGAGCCCAGGGCCTTCCCGCTGAGCTCCGTCACAGCCTGCTTCATTTTGATTTTTTTTTACGTTTAAATTGTTTTATTCATAGTCCATCCTGTGGCAGAACTTTATTATTATAGTATCTGCCCTCCCGGCCCCTCCACGAATGGAAGGCAGGTATGAATGTTCTGCCCCTGCGTGCCTCCAAGGCGGAGGCACACGCGGTCGGACACCAGGTGTGACTGCACGGAAGCCCGTTCCTAGTGCGACTGTGTTTTTCTCGCCAGCTGAATCAGGATAATTAATCTTGACCCCGCGCTTCCGTCTGGGATCACAGGCCTGCGCCACCCCACCTGGCTTTATGTGGTGCTGGGGAATTGAACTCAGGGCCTTGTGCTTGCAAGGCGAGCGCTGGGACAGCTGAACTATCCCTCCAGCCCCTGGTTTCTGGTTTCTTGCTGCAGCCCCTTGGGGACCCTCCTCCCTGGAGGAGATGCCCAGCCTATGTGCTGGGCTGGTCATCGAGCCTGAGACTCTCAGGGAAAAGAGTCTCCACCCCAGGGACACAGGCAGGCCAGGGTCCCCAAGGCTTTGCCCACAGACAGGAAGAGCCCGGACTGAGGGGTTTGGAGGGGCTGACACGTAAGTGTGTCCCCGAGAGGTCCGTCCCTGTGGTGCTGCAGGGACCAGTGGCCTGTGGTGGGGGGTGTGGCTCTGCTGGAGCCTCGGGATGGTCAGGGCTCAGGGGAGCCTCATGGCTTCTCTGTGTCCCTGGCAGCTACGCCCACGCCCTGGACGGCCTGTACCGCGTGGCCCGAGAAGGTGAGAGGCGCAGGCACTTTGCGTGGGAGAGGATGGGGGCTGGGCCGCCTGCCTGCCGGGACCAGATGGGGACCCGGAGGGAGACCCGGAGGGGGCGGGCGGGGGAGCATGCCCGGGCAGTGGGTTTAGGGTCCATGCCCTGCCTCCCCTCTCTCCTGCAGAGGGTCTGCGGAGGTTGTTCTCGGGAGCCACCATGGCCTCCAGCCGCGGCGCCCTTGTCACTGTGGGCCAGGTAGGCGGGATCAAGGCGGGGCTTGTGGGCAGAGGCCGGAACCTCTGACCCCATCTTCAGAGGGATCGAAGAGTGAGGTGGGGGCGTGCTGCCTTCTGGTGCCCCTGGTGGGGGTGGGCAGCAGGCACAGGCCTGAGTTTACCCCGGCCAGGCCCCTGCCCTGGTGTAGGCCTTGCCTGCCCCACCACAGCTGCCTTTCCCCTCTGTCCCCTCCACAGCTGTCCTGCTACGACCAGGCCAAGCAGCTGGTCCTCAGCACTGGGTACCTGCCTGACAACATCTTCACCCACTTCGTTGCCAGCTTCATTGCGGTGGGTGCCTGGGGTGGCCCTGGGGCTCAGGACATGGAGCTGGGTGAGCTGCAGGATGGAGGAGGCGGGACCTGGTAGCCCCTGGGTCCAGCTAAGTGGGCGCCTGGACCCCAGGGCCCCTGGGTCAGCCCACCCACCTCAGAGTCTGCAGCCACGGGACGCCTCCTGGGAGTGGGGGTGGGGCCTGCAGGCCCACCGTGACCAGGAGCCCCTCCGCAGGGAGGGTGTGCCACGTTCCTGTGCCAGCCCCTGGATGTGCTGAAGACGCGCCTGATGAACTCCAAGGGTGAATACAAGGTGAGAACCGGCCGGCACCCCTGCTGTGTCCGGCTGGCTCGACGCCTCCTTTCCCCCACCCTGTGTCCTCATCCTGGGATTTGGGTGACGGCTGTGGGGACGTGAGCCGTCTCCTGCCGCACCCTGCCTGTCTGGTTGCGCCCCTCAGGTGGCCCTGGCTGGGACGGCCTGAGGCTTTTGCCGGATGCCTCACACCTGAGGCCGCTGTGGGGTTTGGTGACTGTGACTGTCCCCTGCCCTTTTCTCTGATCTTCCCGTGGCGGTCACTAGTGGGGGTCGCTAGTGGGGGTCAGCCCAGGATCTTCACTGAGTTCGTTTCCAGCCCATTTTTATTTTTATTTTGAGGCAGGGTCTCTAAATTGCTGAGCTGTGCAGGCTGGACTCGACTTGCAGTTCTTCTGCCTCAGCCTCCCGGAGTGCCGGGGCCAGCAGGCCTGGCTCGTCATAGCTCTGAGCACAGCACCCGCCGCCCCCCGCGGCTGCCCAGGGCCCCTCGGCCTGGGTTGGTTGCACCCACAGGTGTGGGAGGGCTGGCGAGCCCTCGCCCGCTCTGTGGTACCCTGTCGACACTGCAGGCAGCTCCCGCTGTCCTCGGGGCGGCCCTGGGTGCCCGTGTGTCCCCGAGGCAAAGCTGCCTCCCACGTCACCTCATGGGTCTTTCACAGGGGGTGCTCCACTGTGCCGCGGAGACAGCCAAGCTGGGACCCCTGGCCTTCTACAAGGTGCGACGGGTGACAGGTAGGAGGGGCAGCGGGCGGGCAGCTGGGCCCTGGCCTGAGCACCCCGTGTGCCCCCGCAGGGCCTCGTTCCTGCTGGCATCCGCCTCATCCCACACACCGTGCTCACCTTCGTATTCCTGGAGCAGCTCCGGAAATACTTCGGCATCAGAGTCCCCACCTGATGGCCAGCAGGCCACAGGGGCCACACGCGCCGCCGGCGAGGCTCTCGGCCAAGAGGGGAATGCGGCCTCTCCTCGGGGCACAGGTCTCCCACCCTGCCCAGCCGCAAGCTCCCTGGGGCCTTTGTCCCTGACCCCCAGGTCCTGCGAGCACTTGCCCAACTCATCCTCTGCCCACGGCTATTCCTCAGGAAGAAGGGAGGAGGGTCCCGTGGGGAAGCGGTCCCCTGCGGAGGCTCTGCCCGCCCTTCCCGGCTCCATGGGCTGTCGTGGAGCTGGGAGTGTCACCCAGAGCTGGGTGGCCAACTGCACCTTTTAGCAGCTCCCCTAGGATGGGGGGTGTGGCAGGGACCTGTACCTGCTGCCCCGAACTCAAGAGCATGTGCACTTTCCTATCATAAGAAGGACCACAGCTTTAGCGTCTCACAGACACCCCGGCCGGAGCCGGGTCAGCAGGGGCCCTGGGCAGCACCTGAGGTCCCCATATTTGGCCCCAGATACTTTAATGGTCCCTTCTGCCAAGTGAAACCTGGCAGCAGGCTGTGCTGTCCCTGGGGCTTGTCCCCGGCCCTCGGCTGCCTGCGCTGTCCTCCCCAGCTCCCCAGGGGACAGGCCAAAGGCCGTCATGTCTCTCCCAGGGCTGGCCTCCCGTGTGGCCAGTGGCCACCCACGAAAGCCCTCCGCACGAGCAGCCCAGTTCTCAGGCAGTGCCCGGCCACTCCCCGCCCTTTCCACACCAGCTCACCCTGGCGGGCAGGCGGCCCACAGAGCTCCCTGGGGTCTAATAAAGGGCAGTGACCTGGCGGCCTGCTCCAAGTGTGTGCACACATGGGCCCCGCGGCGGGGGAGGCAGGTCTGAGAGCAGCGGGTCCAGCCCGGGGCCACGACTCTCGGAGTGGGCCCTGGCAAGCCCGGAAGCCGGGACCCCTTGGGCCCCAAAGGAGGTGAGTGGGGAACAAGCAGGCGGGCAGCAGGGTGGGGCCTGTGGACAGGTCCGGAAGAGGCCTCCGAAGAGGTGCGGCGCAGCCGTGGGAGCTGCAGGGGCTGCTGCTGCAGGTAGAAAACAGTCCTGGGGTCAGCTGGGCTGTCCCGCAGCTGGCGCCGGCCTCAACAAGGACCCAGCACGCCCAGCGGGTCCTTCCTGGTTCACCTGGGTATTTAGAAGCAAGTCCAGTCGTTTATGTATTTATTATTATTTATGTATAAACACGGAAGAGCACCAGGTGGGCAGGCAGTACATGCCTGTCATCACAGCATCTGGGAGGCTGAGGCAGGAGGGTCACAAGTGTGAACCCTCCCCAACAACTTAGTGACTTAGGAAGGCACTGCCCCAAAATCAGAAGTGAGTGCTGGGGGTGCAGCTCTGTGGTTAAGGTGATTACACAGGGCCCTGGATTCGGTTCCGCAGCACACATAAGCCGGTGTGGTGGCACACACCTGTGATCCCAGCATCGGGAGACTGAGGCAGGATTGCAGTGGGTTGGAGGCCAGTCTGGGCTGCATAGGCAGTTGAGGACCAGTCTGGGCCACAGAGTGAGACCTTGTCTCGAAAGTGGGCTGGGATTCCAACCCAGTGTGAAGGCCTTGGGCTCGACACCCAATACCATGAAAGAAAAGTCCCTGTGGGCTAGCGAGAGCAGCTCCCTTGGGCCCCGGGTGAGGTAGGTGCGGCTGGCACCCGGCGGAGTCCAGAGCCTGCAAGAGGCCACGTCTTCGTGTCACTGGCCCTCGGCCTCTGCCCTTCCTCCAAACCCCAAGGCCACCCAGCCTGGACTGAGCTCCAAGGTGTCCAGGAAGTGCCCTGTCTGGCTTGATGGGGGTGCCCAGGCTGGGGTTGCAGGGGCCCCAGGCTTGGGGCCACCTGGAGGTCACAGGGTGGAGACCCCCAGGCCACCCTTCCCCCCAGGGAAGGGCACATAGTCCTCGCCTTGCCCGGCTGAGGGGCTCGGGCCCTGTCCCTTCGGTCGACCTCAGGTCTTTGTTTCTTAAAGAATGACTGTATACTGAAAGTTACAGAGTCGTTTATTGTCGGGAAATTTACACAGGGCTTCCAAGGCAGTGCTGAGAACCAAGGATTAACTTCAGCCCGGCCCAGCGGCCCGGGCCTGTCACCCCAGCGCTTCTGGGAGGCTGCCCCAGGCAGGGCAACTTGGTGAAACACTGTCTAACCAAAAATGAAAATGGGAACTGGGGGGCAGCTCAGTAGTTAGAGCAAGTGCCAAGGCCATGGTTTGAGTCCCAGTACCACCAAAGCCAGGGTTGGCGGCAGGTACCTGTAATCCTGGCATCTGGGAGGCTGAGGTGGGAGGATTTCCATGTATTTGAGGCCAGCCTGGGCTACATAGTGAGTTCAGGACCAGCCTGGACTAAAAAAAGAGATTCTGTCGAGTAAATAAATACAGAAAATTAAATCTAAACAAACAAAAATACTGGGCTTGTGTGAAGGCCCAGTGCTTAAATTCCCAGTACCATAAAAACAGAAAAGAGGTTTTTGTTTTGTTTTAAGTAAGTTCCGGGGGACAGGACGGAGGCTGTGAAGAGAGCACCTTACTGGGGACATTGCAGAGGGGCAGGAGGACAGCAGGGCTTGCCCGAGTCTGCAGCCAGCAGCGCAGGGCCCTGCCTCACCCCGCGCACCTGTATTTCGGGATGGACCACGACCTGCACCCGGGTGGGAGCAGACAAGCCACTCTCCCAGCACTGTGGATGCCAGGCTACCACCATAGGCCCAGGACGGGCAGAGAGGTGGGGCAGTCCCCCAGTGGAGGACCACAGCCTGCAGGCCGGGCTTCGCGCGTGCCCCTGCTGGGTCCCCGGTGGGATGGGCGTCGACCAGGGAAGCTGGCGGGTTTTCTCCTCAGCAGCCTGATTCAAACCCAGGGCCACGTTACTGAGCTACATCTCCACCCTGTTTCCTGTTTTCGAGATGTATGTAGCTCAGGCTCCAGAGTGTGGGGTTACCAGTGCGCGCTACCACGCCCACCTTGTGTATACCTGGACACATGTTAACGCGGGCTCTGGACTGGCCGCAGGGCCACCCAAACCCTCCGTGTATTTCTTGGTCTGCGTGCACTGGCGCACTCTTCTCCGGAGACTTAGAGGCAAACACGGGTCCAGGCCCGGCACCTACACCTGTGATCTCAGCACCCTGAAGGCTGAGTCAGGGGAATCGTGAGTTTGAGACCAGGGTGCCTTCGACATGGCCTCGGGAGCTGAAACCAGGAAGGGCTGGGATGCGGCACCACGTGAGGCCCGGGCGCAGTCCCCAGTGCCACAGGGAAAGAAAACGGGGCTGGAGATGCAAGCCAGGCCACGGTGTGTCACCAGGCGTGGTACACAGGCCTGTAACCCCAGCACTCTGAGGCAGGAGGATCTCAAATTTGAGCCCAGCCTGGGGCATCCAGTGCCTTAGCAAGACGCCATCTCAACATAAAACGGGCTCAGTCCTCGGTGCCACTTAGAGCAACCTGGAACCCGCTCAGTACCCTGCAGGCGGCTCAGCTGAGAGAGACAGAGGGTGAGGCCGGGCCCAGACCCCCGCTGCCACGCGCAGGAAGTGCTAGCTGCTGTGGACGCCGACTCCTCCAGGTGGGCAGCAGGGCCACCCGCTGAAAATGGCGCCCACTTCCATGGGAGCACGCCTGCCTTACCAGCCCCGGGCAGGAGGAGCAGGGGGGGGCACGGAGTCCCCGCAGCTCGCGGTGTTGCCAACTGGCCATGTGGTTAGTTCTGTTTATGTGGGTTTGTGGTGCTTGGAATTGAACTCCACGGGAGCTGTGTCCCCAGGCCTTTGTTTTGAGGCAGGGTCTCGCTCTGTAGCCCAGGCTGGTCCTGAACTCACCATGCAGTCCAGGCTGGCCACGGGCTCACGGCAGCCCTCCTGCCCCGGCCTCCCAGTTGATGGGGTTACATCCATGCCCCCCAGGTTGGCTTTACATGGTGCTGGGCACCCGACGCGGGGCCTTGAGCTTGCTAGGCAAATGCGGTAACCGCTATGCTGTTCCTCCAGCCCCAGGCATTTTTGATGTCTGTTGTGGAAAGCCTCAGGTAGCCAAGGGCGCTGCGTAGTGGTGGGAGGTGGCCTGGCTGGACGCTGGCCCCAGCGGGTCCTCTGCTGGCACCGCCCTTCCTCCCCGGCTGCGGTGAGGGTCTCTGTCTCCCCGGCACCATCTCGGGCTCTGGCTCTTACTGTGGCCCCTCCGCATGCTCCCACCATTTCCAGCCGCGTCCTCCCGTGAACGGGCTGAGCCCTGAAAGTGTGAGCTGCAGTAAGTGTCCCCTCCCTAAGTGGTGGATGTCGGGTGTTGTCCCAGCAACGGTAAAGCCACAGAGACATTCACCAAGTTACCCGAGCTGGGCTCCAGCTGGCTGTCCTGCCGCGGCCTCACACGTGCGGGGATTATAGGTGTGCGCCCCCGTGCCCGGTGTGTGTGGCGGCGGAGAATCCAGCCCAGAGCCTTCTGCTTTCTCAGCAAGCACTTTAGCCAGTGAGCTACGCCCCCCGCTCCCGCTTAGGTTCTATTTTGAGGCAAGGTCTTGCTGTGTTTCCGGGCCAGCCTCGACCTTGGGACCCTCCTGCTTCAACGGCCTCAGCAGCAGGGATTAGACGCCTGGTTGAGTTACGTGTGTAAGTAACTCGCACCAGGCTTGGCTCCCAGCAGTGCAGAAGGTGCCCGCTAACCCCCCCACCCCGGCCGGCCCCGACCTCGTCCCACCCCAGCTGCCACCTCTGCCCTAGCGGGGCACGCCCGCGGCACAGAGTTCAGTGGAAGGGAAGGGAAACCCGGGGGCAGGAGGCAGCTGTGGCCTTTGGAAAAGTACTCTGCGCTGGGATCACAGGCGGGCGACGCCAGCCGGCTGTGACTCAGGTTCCCTTCTCTGGCTCCTCTGTCTCCGCCCTGGGGAAGCCCGCAGCAGTGCCCAGGGCGGCGCTCTGAGCCATCTAGGGCCCCTGCCCCAGCCCGCTTCCTGGGACCACGCGGCCTCCCTGACGAGGACCTCGCCCGCTGCTGGTGCCTTCTGGGCCACTGTTCGCCGCGAGTGCCGGCCAGGGTGTTTGCTGGGCAGGGATCTGCCTTTGCCCCACTTCCTGCCCACCGCCTGGCCCTCCCTAAGAACCACTCCGCATTCCAGCACAGGTGGCTGACGGCCCCCACTGGGGACACGTGGACACCTCCAAGTCCTTGTGGGAGACAGTGGGGCTCCCGTGGCCCCTGGGGGGAGGGGGCTGCGGTGACGGGAGGATGGACAGTGGCCCCTTTGTTCGGAAGCTATGTTTCCAGAAGAGGTGGGGCTCCCTCTGGGTGGTGGCCTGTGGCTCAGGCCTCCTCCCCTGAAGGGTGACGCCCTCCTCAGTCGTTTGAGGACTAAAGGATTATCTGGGGCTTAAATTTCAGTACTGCGGCCAGGCACAATGACGCACGCCTGTAATCCCAGCATTTGGGAGGCTGAGGCAGGACTTCCTGAGTCCGAGGCCAGCCTGGGCTACATAGTTCAGGACCAGCCTGGACTACAGAGCGAGACCCTGTCTCAGAAATAAAAAAAGTCAAGCTGGGCATGGTTGGTGGTACACGCCTGTAATCCCAGCACTCGGGAGGCTGAGGCAGGAGAATTGCACAGTTGAGCCCAGCCCAGGCAATTCTGAGACTGAGACCCTACCTCAAACCACACAGAGGCCTGGCGACGTGACCGTGCGGAGGACCTGCGTGCCACCCCAACATCACAAAATTAAATAAACAAAGTCAGCAACGCAGCGGGCCGTCCGGGCCGTTTCATGACGTTTTTCAGAGACCCAGCTGTGACCTTTGGTCCACAGCGGCCACTGTCGTCCACAGCCATCTGGGGACGCGATCTGTGGGACATGTCTGCCTCGGCAGTGTGCTGAGATCCTGTCGTCTGTCCGGCCGTCGCGGTCCTTGTCCTTGCCGTGGTCCTGCCCCTCCAGGGCCTCCGCGTCGCCCGTCCCCGGCCTGACTTGGGCTGTCTTCCCTGAGGAACTCGGGTCTCGGCCACGCGTTCTGCATGCTCTTTGCCGTCGCTCAAAGGTCAGGCCTGCAACACTTTATAAAGATCTTAATCAGCTTCTTTTGGATTCTAGAATCCAGCTACTCTTCATTGCATAACACACAGTGCGTGTCTGAAGGCCTGGGCAGGGGCCAGTTCTTTTTGTTTGTTTTTTGAGACAGGGTCTCATTCTGCAGCCCAGTTTTCTGAACTCACTATGGATCCCAGGCTGGCCTTGGACTCAGGGCAATCTCCTGCCTCAGCCTCCCGAGTGCGGGGATTACAGGTGTGCACCACCATGCCCGGCTCACGTGATTCTGGGGAATCGAACCCAGGGCCTTGTGCTTGCCAGGCAAGCGCTTTAGCCACTAAGCTATTCCTCCATCACCCCCCCCCCAACTTTCCTTTTTTTGAGACAGTGCCTCTCTCTAGTCCCGGTTGGTCCTAAACTCGCTGTGTAACCCAGGCTGACCTGGAACACATGGCAATCCTCCTGCCTCAGCCTCCTGAGTTCTAGGGTCGTTTTCCATTTTCTAATATTATCTTCAATTTCTTTTTTCTTAATACATTATTTTCCAGTCTAGAAGTCATTCGCTGCCTTGGTTGACTCCTAGGTATTTAACTTGTTTGAGGCAGCTGTGAATGGGATTGTTTATGATCTCTGTGTTTTCATTATTATGGTAAAGGAATGCTATTGACTTGATGTACAGATTTTTTTTTTGAGGGTCTCGCTCTACAGCCCAGGCTGGTCTTGAACTCAGGATGGAGCCCAGGCTGGCCTTGGACTCGCAGCAATCCTCCTGTCTCTGCCTCCCGAGTGCTGGGATTACAGGTGTGCGCCAACAGCCTGCTTTATGTGGTGCTGGGGAATTGAACTCCGGTACTTAGCGCTTGACGTAGTGCTTGCTAAGCAAGTGCTTTAATCACTGAGCTCCTCCAGTCCCTTTGGTTGAGTTTTTGGGGTCCTCCGTGGGAAAGATCATGTGATCTGCGATGAGGGGAGTCTGACTCCTCCTTCCCTGTGCACGTGCCCTTCACTCTGCCCCTTGCCCGGCTCCTCCAGAAGGCTGCGAGCTCTGGGTGGGCGTGGCGAGGGTGGGCGCCTTGTGTCTTGGTCCTAACCTTAGGGAAACACCATTGGTTTTTCTCCGTTGAGGATGATGTCAGCAGAAGTGTTGTCATAGGTCGGTGGGAGCTTCCACACGCCCTGTCCTGTGACTGCTCGCGCTGGCATGCCGCAGGTCCTGTGGGGCGACCAGCCGGCACCAGCAGCCTGAGGCCACCGTCGGCCCCGCCCGGTGCCAGCTCAGACTCCGCAGGGCTGCAGAGCCATTGAGAGGGAAGTTCTGAAAGCCACTTAAATTCTTTCAAAACAGCTTTATTGCCGTATGGCTGACCTACAGTGAACAGTACCTAACTGCGTTTACAGCACCTCCATCTCCCCCACACCAGCTGCCAGGGGTCCCCCAGCCTGTGGCCCAGGCTCCTCCCGGCCTTTCTGCCGAGCTCACCTGCCACCCAGTCCCCATGGACCTTAGCCGCTGCTGTGCCTGGCGGGCCCACCAGGGGTTTCTGGTCTCTACGTTTTTTTTAAACGCTGGCTGTCACTTCCAGGCTGGTCCTGAAGCACTTTACGTAGCCCAGGCTCCTGCCGCAGCCTCCTCAGTGCTGGGACTGCAGGCCTGGCCACCACCCCTGGCTCATTTTTACGTGGTGCTGAGCAGTACAGCCTGGGCCTTGGGTTTCCTCGGCAAAACTGGGCTCAACTTGCAGCCCCTCCTGCTCCAGTGCCGGCGTGACAGGCCTGTGTGGCCAGGCAGCTCTCTTTTTTCCCTGCGATGCAGGGAGGGTGCTTTTGTTCTAGAGCCAAGAACAGAGGGGTAAAAGCTCCCACTAACTGGACGAGGGTCCCCAAGGGGTTGCATCCTGTGGACAGCCTCTCTGGGCACAGTATACTTTTATTTCTCTTGGTAAATATCTAGGAATAGAGCAGCATTTTAAAATGCCGGGCAGGGGGCTGGAAAAATAGCACAGCCGTTAAAGCACTCCATGCCTGGCGAGCTCAAGGCCCTGGGTTCACTTCCCCACAACCACAGAAACCAGGCATGGTGGCACACACCTGTAATCCCAGAACTCAGGAGCCTGAGGCAGAAGGATTGCAAATTCAACCCAGCTTAGGGCTAAGGACTGTGGCCCAGCAGTTGGGTTCTGGGTTCAATTCTCACTACCCCAAAGAAAAGGAAACAGAGGTAGCAAGCAGTGTGCCGGTACCCGGGAGACACCGGAGCAGCAGCAGCGGGACCGCGTTCTGTTCACGGTTGGACCCGAATGAGAGCACCTGCTCAGCCCATCCGAATTACAGCAAGCGTTTACTCTGAGCTGGACAGCGGCTGTGGAGCAGATGAGCACAGTCCCGGCCTGGTTCCGAAAGGCAAACCCACCCCCGTCCAGGTGAGCCGTCACCTACCTGGCTGTCCAGCAGCTCAGAGCAAGCAAGCGGGCTACAGAGCCAAACCAGGCAGGTGCGGGCAGCCAGGGACAGGCAGGTTTTCTGATAATCACAGGAGCTTAACAGGCTGGGCTTCACAGCTGATCAAAGTTCCCAGCAGAACATGGAAAATTCCTAATAAGCTATGTGTTCCTGGTTGTCTACACATATTGTGTACTAGGGGCTGGAGGAACGGCTCAGCGGTTAAAGCGCTTGCCTAGCAAGTGCTAAGTCAGGCGCTAAGTACCTGGGTTCAATTCCCCAGCACCACATAAGCCAGGTGTAGTGGCGCACGCCTGTCATCCCAGCACTCAGGAGGCTGAGGCAGGAGGGTTGTGTTGAGTCCACGGCCAGCCTGGGCTCCACAGTGAGTTCAGGACCAGCCTGGGCTGCAGAGCGAGACCCTGTCTCCAAAAAAAAAAAAAAAAAAAAAAAAAGAGCTGGTATACAGCTCAGGGCAGAGGCCCTGGGGTGCAATTGGAGAGGAAAGCCCCTGGTTTCGGTCCCTAGAACCAAAAATTAAGAAAAGAAAAAGTAAAAGAAAGAATGAAAAGAGGGCGAGTCTCGGTAGAGCTCCTTCGTTTGCTTGGGTAGGCCGATTCCTAGGTATTTAATTATCTTTGAGGCGAATGTGAAAGGGAATGTTTTTCTGATCTCTTTCTCTGTGTTTTCATTGTTGTAGGAGAATGCAATTGATTTTTGTGTTTTGATTGTATATCCTCCAACTTAGCTGAATTTCAGACTTCATTTTTTTTTTTTTTTTGAAACAGGGTCTCACTCTAATCCAGGCTGGTCCTGAACTTACTATGGAGCCCAGGCTGGCCTTGGACTCATGGCAATCCTCCTGCCGCATCCTCCCGAGTGCTAGGACTAGAGGTGTAGCTGCCACCATGCCCGGCTTCATGTGGTACCAGAGAATCCAGGGCCGTGTGCTTGGTAGTCAAGTGCTTTAACCTCTGCCATTCCTTCAGCCCAGCCCTTTAAACTCTCAAAGACAGGGTAGCTCTGTCATCAGCAGACAGGGTCCAGTCGGGTCCCTCAAAGAAGAGACTTGAGTTTCCGTTTGGTAAGGCAGGTCCTTGATGTCTCATCAAAGTTCAGGCTAGGTCCGGTGCCAGGGGCCTTTCCTCCGGGCACGCTGGGAGGCTGAGTCAGGAGGGTTGGAAGTTGAAGCCCAGCTCAGGCAACTCAGCAAGATCTGCCTCAAAATCAAAAATAAAGATGGGCTGGAGATGGGGCTCAGTGTGGAAGTTCTGGGTCCCCAGTACCCCAAGAAGGACAGGAAATGCAAGCATTTCAGGCTGCGTCAGTGCGGGGCGGGGTTAGGGAGAGTCAGCGGCAGGACCCCAGAGAGAGGAGCGTCCAGTGAGGGATGTCACAGCGGCCCAGACTCTGCGGCTCGGTCCCTGCAGGCCAGGGTCTGGCCACCCGAGTCTCTGTTCATGTCGCAGAGCAGCACAGGAGAACCTCTGTCAACACTGCCTGGTGGACCAGCTGTCCCCCGAGCCCAGGGGGCCGCCTCGGGCCGGGCTGAGGTCCAGGGGGTCCTACGATTGCTGTGACGACTGAGGGGTTCAGATGCCCATGGCAGTCTCTGGTGTCCTCAGTCCTGAAAGACAGCGAGGCAGGCTAGTTACTGAGGGCTCTGCAGGCGGCACCCGGGAAGGGCGGTGGGCAGACACTGGCCCTGCTCACGCCACCAGCCTGCCCCACTGCCCAGCTGCCCAGCTGCTCTGCAGACCCTAACCCCAAGGGCTGGTGGGCCTCCCGGAGGCCCAGGGAGCCTGGGGGGAACTCGGGGATAAGCGGACACCAGCAGGGGCCCTACGGGACCAGGCCTCCAGGAACAGGGTCCGGTGTGGAGGTCGGAAATCCTGACTTAGGCCAGGCTCGGTGGCACAGGCTGTTCGCCCTGGAGGCTGAGTCGGGAGGATGGCAAGTCTGAGCGCCGCCTGGATCTTAGCGATAAACAAGACCTTGTCTCAAAATCAAGTCAAACCGAGGATGCAGCTCAGTGAGGAGGTCCCAGTACAAAAAAAAAATCCGACTTGTTCTTCCCACGTCTCCTGCGGCTCTGCAGAAGTCGCAGTCCGGGTCCGCCGCCTTTGACTGGCACCGGCGCGCCGGAGAGGCAGCCCACGCGGCCATCGCGGCCGCCCAGGCCACGCCCACGCCGCCCGGCTGCCTGGAGGCCACGCCCCCTGCCTTCAGGTTGCCCAGGTGACGCCCGTAACGCCGTCGCCGGCGCCAAGGCCCCGCCCACAGCTCGCCCGGCCGCGCGGGCCCGCCAATAGCGCGACCGCGGGGACCCTGGCACGCCCACACGGGTGGAGGCCACGCCCACCGCGCGTGGAGGTGACGTCACCGTCGTGGCCCGGAGGACCCGCCGAGTCGCGGGCGGCCCGCCGGCCGGCTCCTGCCGCCGCGGCCCCCAGCTTCGGGTGCCGCGTGCGGGGCCGCGGAGTCGTTCCCGCCCGGTAGTCCTCCAGCCCCGCCCTGTGGTATTTCTGGCTTGAGACAGATCCCGCTAAGCCACGAAGTTGTCCAGGCTTGACTCAGACTGTGACCTTCCTGCCTCTGGCTCCGAGGTCCGGGGTTCCAGGCACGTGCTGCCGCCACGCCTGGCTGACGCATGCACTTCCTGTGTATTTGTGATACGGGGATCGGGTCCAGGGAGCGCGCGCTGCGCCACGCCCAGCTTATTTTTGATTTTGAGACGGGTCCATGCGGGAAGAGGAGGCCTGGGTCGGTCTCTGGAGCGCACAGGCCCGTCCCTCTCGGGGTACAGGCACCCTAAGGGGCAAAGGTGGGGCGAGGGGTAAGGAAGAGAGGCTTGGGGAAGTGGCAGAGGCGGCTGTGGTGGCCAGGCTTGCCGGCCAGGACAACCTGCCACCCCCCGAGGGGCCTCTGGGGGGCAGCCTTGTGGTGCCAGCGGGCCGGGAGGGCTTGGCGAGCAAGGTTCCGGAGCAGGGATCTGCCCCAGGACACGCGCAGAGGTCTCCCCAGAAAGGACAGAACCTGTGTGAGCAGCGCACCCACACCCTGCCCAGGTGCTGGGAAAGGGCAGAACAGCCGGCCAGGGCGACTCGCAGGCGCAGTCCCGCCCTGGGGCAGGCTGGGGCAGGAGCATCCAAGCCCATCCTGGACAGCGTAAGGGTTTTTAGCAAGACTATCTCCAAATCAAAAATCAGGGGCTGGAGGAATGGCTCAGCAGTTAAAGCGCTTGCCCAGCAAGCCACAAGGCCCTGAGTTCGATTCCCCAGCACCACAGAAGCCGGGCGTGGTGCCCACCTGCCAGCGCTTCAGCCGTGAGTCCAAGGCCAGCCTGGGCTACACAGCAGGACCCTCCCTCAAAATAAATAAGTAAATAATAAGGATGGCCAGCCTGGGGCCCTGGAGGAATAATGGAGTCTCACCTTGAGGCCAGCCTCAGCTACAGAGGGGCCAGGACCAGCCTGGACTATGGAGCAAGACCCTGTCCAAAAATAAAGCTAAAAATCGGCTGTTGATATGGCTCACCTGAAGGCGCTGGACTCCGTGACCACAGGAGAAGCAAACTGGTAGATAGATGAGCCCTCCACGGAGAAACGTCCCCTGTGCCCGAGAAAAGGCAGCACCAGCGCCCCGTTCTAACATTTGTATGTGGAGTCCCGGTTCATGCAACAAGTTACCAAAGGTAAACCGCCGCCGGCACGCAGGCCATCGGGGAAAGCCACACATTTTCAGATGCTCCACCGTCATTCTCTGGTCAGCGGCACGGGGGTCATCAGGGCCGCACGGGAGGAAAGGGCTCCACACGCCACTGGACTCTGTCCCCTGCCCTCCACAGCTGTCATCACAGAACACCCCAGAGGCCACCAAAACAAGATCCTGGGGCCAGTATGTGCACATAGCAACGTCCCAGGGGACCAGGACTATGAATCCTCCTTACGTTCTTTTCTCCATACTGAAGGCCCAACCCAGGGCCTTCACACTGAGCTGCATCCCCAGCCTACCTCGCTATCTATGTATTTATTCATTTTTGAGGCAGGGTCTCGCTCTGCGGCCCAGGCTGGTCCTGACCTCACTATGGAGCCCAGGCCGGCCTTGGACTCACGGCAATCCTCCTGCCTCAGCCTCCCAGGTGCTGGAGTGCTGGGATTACAGGCATGTGCCAACATGTTCAGCTTTACGTGGTGCTAGGGAATCGAACTCAGGGAATTGTACTTGCAAGGCAAATGCTTTAAACTCTGTAGCATTCCTCCGGCCCAATTTTTTCTAATGCAACTTTTCTTTTTCTTTTCTTCTTCTTCTTTTTTTTTTTTTTTTTGAAACAAGGTCTTGATCTGTGTCCCAGGCTGTTCCTGAACTCACTATGGAGTCCAGGCTGGCCTTGGACTCAAAGCAAACCTCCTGCCTCAGCCTCCTGAGTGCTGGGATGACAGGTGTGCGCCACCACGCCCGGCTGACATGCTGCTGGGGAGCTGAACCTGGGAACTTAGCACTTAGTGCTTTCTAGGCAAGCACTTACACTGCTGAGCCGTTCCTCCAGCCCTTAAATGTGACATTTTAAGTGAATCTGTTTATGATTGGAACAGATACTCACAAAGAAGACAGGGGGCTGGAGGCAGAGCTCAGGAGGTAAAGTTCTGCGTACTAGGCATAGGACCCTAGACTTGATCCCCAGCACCACATAAACTGGGCATAGTGGCCCGCGCCTGTGACCCCAACACTCAGGAGGCTGGGGCAGGAGGACTGCGGTGTATTTGAGGCCAGCCTGGGCTGTAGGGCAAGACAAACCCTGTCTGAGAAAATAAAATAAAAGCCAAGAAGCACACTAAAGGATGGTAACTGCAGTTAGTAATTACAGAAATAAGCAGGAGAACTCCCAACCAGGGCCCAGAGGTGCAGGTCTGTGATCCCAGCACTCTGAGAGGCAGGAAGATCAGAAATCCAAGTCCAGCCTGGGATTATTTAGTGTCGTAGCAAGACCCTGCCTCAAATCTTTAAATAAACATGGGCTAGGAAAGTAGCTCAGCATGCAGGCCCCAAGCCCAACCCCCAGTACCACATACACACACACACACACACACAAAGAAACAAAAGAGAAAACAAAACAAAATAAAACCACTATCAATTTGACCAAAAGCTTGCAGAATCCAGGAGGACAGGGCCCAGGGTGCTGACCGGGTCAGCACACCCACCTCCATCCTCTTCCCACGTGTCCGTGTGTCACCGCGGCCCTGGGCCCAGGAGCAGGACCCCTCCCAGGAGGCCGTGGGGTGAGGAGGACTCTGGGAGCTGCGGCAGGCGGCATCCCTTCCCGGCCTGGCCCCCATTCCCAACTCCCGCCTGGTGATGTCTTTCAGATGCCGGAGACCCAGAGCTGGTCAGCCGGCAGCAGGAACAGATTGTTTATTTTTATTTGTTTTTGGTGCTGGCTTGGCACCAGGGCCTGGGTGGCATTCGGGTCGCTCTGTTTGCTCTCCTTCCTTGTTCTGTGGTACAGAGAGTCGTGGGCAAAGCCTCTGGCCTTTCTGTTTTAATTTGAGGCTGGCTCTCCATAAGTCAGTAAGCGATTTGAACTTGTGATCCTCCTGCCTCAGCCTCCAAGACCCTGGGCCCAGGGACTCAGGGCCGCTGTCATGGGAGCACAGGTGTGGTGTGACCCGGCCCAGCGCAGCCTGGCCACTGGGACGACCTCCAGCAGGGTCAGTGTGTGGAAAATTACTCCCAGGGCGAACAGGTGAGGGGCTCGGGCTAAACTGACCTAGCCGGATTCTTACCAGAGGCGGCAGCTGTCTGCAGGGCCTGGGGTGAGGGTCTGACCCGTGTGGGGCAACGGCTCGCCGCCCAGCCGGGCTCTTGCTGAAACCGGATTTCACAAGATGCAGCCGGATGGGTGACAAGGCTTGAGCCAGCAGTGACTGTCGTGAGTTCGGTTATGTAAACAGCAGGGCCTGGGAGCAGCAGCGGTGGCACCCTCCCCTGCTCCCTGCTGCTCTGTGGGTGCCTCAACTCTTCTCGTGCTGGCCTGTCCCCCAAACGTCCTCAGCAGGGAAGACCCCAGGGAGGTCCCCCACCCTCCAGGAAGATGCCAGCCTTGGGGGACGGGAGGGTGGGAAGACCAGGTCAGGGGCCTGGGCTGATCCTGGCCCTGGGCCCCCATTCCTACTCTGGCCCCATTTTCTGCTGGTCCACTGTTCCCCATCACGGAACCCGGTCTGGGCTGAGCCCTCACGCCCCTCACCCTTAGACTGTGGCGTCAGGACGGTACCATTGCCAGCTCAGAGATCGGCCGACCCAGACTAGGGGCCTCCGTTCCCTGAGCACAAGCGGTGCAGGCCAGGCATGATGCCACGCACCTGTAGCCCCAGCACTCGGGAGCCTGAGGCAGGAGGATTGCCGTGAGCCCAAGGCCAGCCTGGGCAAATTAGTGACTTCGTAAGATCTTCCATTAAGAAAGAAGAGGCACACCTGTGGCGCAGGGAGGTGGCCTGGGAGGGGACAGCAGGAGGAGCAGCCTTGTTCTGCAGCCCCACGCAGGGCACCCTTTTGTGACCTGTGCCTTCTGACCTTTGCTTAAACCAAAGGGTCGCCTGCCAGAGTGTGGGGGGTAGGAAGGAGGGTGCGGACCCCCCCAGGAGCACCTCTCTTCCAATCCTGAAGCTGGCCGCACAGATGTGAGGACCATGTGCGGGGAGGGGTGCATGGCAGGTGTCAAAGACGGCTCTGCGGGCGCCCTGCGGAGACGTCAGGGGCCGGGAGCCACAGGCCCCATGTTCCCAGGAGAAGTGGAATCCTGGGGAAGGAGCCCAGGACAAAGGGCCCCATCTGCCTGCCCAAGGAGCTGATCACGGGCCAGCGAGGTGGGCCCAGGACAGCTGGTGGCAGGGGACAAGTCAGGCAGATCTGGAGACACAGGCGCTGAGGTACTGCAAGTGACGGGCGGAGGGATAAGGGCTTGAAGACGCCGCAGCGCAGGGGAAAGAGCCCCCAGTGCACTGGGAATGGTGGGGAGACTGGCAGACGTAGGAAGGAGGCAGACACGTTCAGGGAGGGGAGGCTGGAGTCCTGGAGACCAGACTCGTGGAGAACTTTCTAGAAGGAGGCGTGGGAAAGCCGAGAAAACCGGGAAAGCCATGGCCCGGAAGCCTCCCCGGGGACCTGGGTGGGCAGGAGGTGCCGGGAAGACCTCCAGGGTTGGTGTGGGGCGAGCCAGGATGAGAGCAGGCCTCCCGGGGGACCTGGGGCCCGGGCTTCTAGGGTCCTCAGGGAAGGAGGCACCTGGGTGTGGGCATAGGAAGTCCCCGGGCCAGGGCACGCACAGACCTAGGGCAGAGCGTGAAGGTGGCAGTCGGCTGCGATGGGGCCCAGGGTGCCGGGGGGACTCGGGGGCAGGAGAGGGGCCCTGAGAGGAGCACAGAAAGGGTTAAATCCGAGCAGGGGCCGCCGGCCAGTCACCCTGCACTCTGGGAGGCTGAGGCAGGAGGCTCCCGAGCTCCAGCCCAGCCGGGGCAAATGAGCGACTTTGCCCGACTCGCAAAGTTGAAAACAGAAATGGGCTGGGGGCAGAGCTCAGGTGAAGGCCCTAGGCTCTCCCAGCACCACCAAATACCTGATAAAATTATACACGATGACATAAATGAAAAAAAAGGAAGGGGTCAGCTGATCCAGGCTGCCTGGCTGCCCTCACATCTTGACCCCACCTCGTGCCAGCGCCCAGGCCCGGCGGCGGGCACAGGAGCCCGCGGGGTAAGTGAAGGAGCCCAGGGTCCCTCCCAGGTGGGTGCGCGGGCGACCCCAGTCCCAGCCGCCACCCGGCCGGCCTCACGCCGCAGGTGTCCCGGGGATGGCGGGGAGGGCGCAGGACTCGGGGCCGCGTGGGGGCCAGCAGGCTGAGGTCTAGGAGAAGGGGGCGCGCAGGAGGGGCAATGGCACCCTGGCCGCGGGCCGCGGGAGGACAGGCAGGACCGCGGGACCCCGTCCTCCCCTTCCCGACCCAGCGCCGGGACTTTGCGCGGCGGCGGCGGGCGGAGCCGACACCCCCGCCACACACACACACACACACACGCACACACACACGCACGCACGCGCACACACACTGCAGCGCGTGGA
The DNA here is from genome assembly GCA_004027205.1 of Ctenodactylus gundi. NCBI lineage: Eukaryota > Metazoa > Chordata > Mammalia > Rodentia > Ctenodactylidae > Ctenodactylus > Ctenodactylus gundi. Next base: position 63,174 of record PVKB01005417.1, read on the forward strand.
GTCAGCGCTCCGCAGGACACGGTGAGCACCACCGGGCAGCCGGCCCGAGGGGAAGGAGGGCAGCCCCGGCCAGGACGGAGCCGCAGCGGCCCCCCGCTCGGCCATCCCCGGAGGCTCTGCCTGGCCAGAAGGCTAGGTCCCCAACATGGGAGTGCGCCCGGGCCAGGACCGCTGTCCCGCGGGGTTCCCGGGCGCAGCCTGGGGCGGGGGTCACCCTGGGCTCCGCACTGGCCCCTCCCCGGTCACCCCCTCCCCACAGCCCCGGCGCCCCCGCCACCCCACCCGGGAGGACCGGGCTCCTCTCCGCACCCCCTGGCAGACTTCGCGTGGGGCCCACTCTGGCCCCCGCCCTGGGCCAGCCGGGCAGGGGTCGCAGCCCAGCCCACTCTTGGAGCCCCCTCTCCCTTCCCCAGCCGTGGGGTGTGCGCTCCGACCCCCACCCGGACCCACTCGCCCCTCACCTCTGGGTCCCACGCCCACGAGGGCAGGTCAAGGCTGTGTTCCTGTCCTGTGCTGCCCGGGTCGGGTGCGCACTCTGGCTAGCACCCCGGCCTGTCTGCCCGTGCTGACAGAGGTGGGGAAGCCCCGGGACTCTGTCTGCAGCCTGTGGCCCCGTTCTCACCCAGGCGGAGACCTGTGCTTCCACAAGACACCCTCTGTCCTGCGAGGGACTCCCAGTGTCTGGGCGCCCTCTCTGCCCTGGGGTCAGGCACGTGGGATGGCCACAAAAGCCCCTGGGGTCTCTAAACCAGTTGCGAGTAAGAGTCACATGTCCTGCTGGGGCTGGCATTGGACGGTGCCAGCCCAGCAAGCAGCGGGTGTGATGGGCAGGAGGGGGCACAGAGGAGGGGCATGCCGCGCGGGGCTGGGACACTGGCTCGCAGCCTCAGGGACCACCTGCACCTGCTGTCCTTCCTGACCTTGTGGCCCTTGAAGTCCACAGCCCGACAAGGAGGTGAAGGCCTGGCCCGAAGTGGGACAAGGCTCGGGCCCCGACCGTGGTCCCCAGCCTCACCTGCTGCTGCCCTCACCTTGCCACAGGGTGGCTGGCCAGACACCGGGCAGTGACAGCCCAGCTGGCGCCTCCACATCTGGCTGGTTGGTGGCTGAGGGCTCCAAGCCACTCGCTCCTGGACAAATATTGATCAGGCAGCTGCAGGCTGGCCTGGGCGTCAGTGTTTACCCCGTGTGGGGCTGGACCCATCTGCAGATGACTCGTCCTCTGTCCCTTTGCCCTCTGCCCTCTGACTGTGGGGAGAGGCAGGGACCCCCCACGTGGATGGGAAGTGATTTGTCCTTGGCCTCGTTCTCCTGTGGACTGACTCTGCACAGGGAACCAGGTGCCCGGGCCTCGCACAGATAGGAAGTGACCGCCATCCCAAGGCATGGCCTGTTCTTTGAGCGCCTGCGGTGGGTGGGCTGTCTGGCTGGAGCCAGGAGGGACCCAGAGCCTCCTGGGGGCGGTGCCTGCCTGTCTTCCTGGCACTCCTGCAGGCGGAGTCAGGCGGACTGCAAATTCCAGCCCAACCTGGGCAATTTAATAACTTAGCAAGAACCTGTGAGCTCAAAATTTAAAAACAAATGAAAAAGGCTGGGCTGTAGCTCAGTGCAAAGGCCCTGAGTTCTGTTCTCAGTAGCGGAAAAAAGAAAAAAGAGAGAGAGAACCAATCAAAAGATAAACCTTTTTGATAACCCAGAGAAGTCTTTTTCGTGACCCAGTCTGAGGGTGCCGGGTCTGCCCCTCATTCCACCTCCCCCGCCAGAATTTCTACTGTGTGGACCCCTCACCTGGCCCTGCATGACCCAGGGCCCAAGCGCTGGGATTGGGGTGTGCTGGCCCCTGTGTGTTCACCCTGCTCCTCAGCAGGCTGTACCCCTCCGCCCCTGGACACCCCTCCGCCCCTGGACACCCCTCCGCCCCTGGACACCCCTCCGCCCCTGGCACTGCCATTCTTTGTGCATTTATCTACCCAAAGGTGCACAGGAGAAGAGGCATGGCTTCTTGGGGGCTTGCCAGGCCCCAGGGACCCTCCATTTCTCATGGAATTCAGTCAGAGCAGGAGAGGGTTCTGCAGCTACCCCAGGCCCCCAGAACCAGGCATTGAGGTCCCCAAGCCCTACAGGCCCCATGGGGCCAGAGGAGGCACCTCTCATCCGGGCCTGACCGCTGGCAAAGGAACACGTTGCCAGTCGGCCTGGGTGTGGACGCCAACCCTACTCCTTGGCTAAGGCCTGTGGGGTCCTAGGAAAGGGATATGGCAAGGACCGCCCAACCACGTGCCCACACCAGGCCCACGCACGGTCAGGCGCCGACGTGGTGTGGGCACCCAGTGACAGGCAGGCAGGGCATTCCGGTGCCACCACCTGGCCAGCCAGCACTCCCAGGGGCCATGGGCACTGCAGAGGGGTAGAGGAGGGAGGAATCCTGGGCCCAGCGGGGCCCAAAACTGAGGCAGGAGGGGTTCCCCTCTGGGCTTCGGAGGCCAGGCAGGAAGGTGGCTGTCGCCAGCACAGGGGTCCTGGGGCCGTCAAGGCCACCAGACAGGCAGGCACAGGAAGGACGGCTCCAAACCACCCAGCCCACACCGGGCCAAGTGCCATTCCTGCACCCCTCCCTCCCAGCCCACCTCATCTCAGGAGCTGGTTTTAGGAGAGTAGGAGGCCTGGGCTGGGGCTCTCAGGAGCTGCTCTGACCCCTGCAGCCCAAGGAGGAGCGTGTGGACCCCAAGGACAGAGGGTGGCCCCTGCCAGATGTGGCGAGCCTCTGGCCTGGCTGTGGCCCCCTGCCTGCTGCTGCTGCTGCTCCTGGCCCTCCAGGTGAGTGCCCAGCACCGCCAACCCACCCAGCCCGGGACGCCTCCTGCCCTTCTGTGCTGGCCACACGGCTCTGTCCCGTCCGTCCATCTTCCAGTGCTTCCCTGCCTGTCCCCACCCCCAGCCACAGGCCCCCTCTGCCCAGGTGATGGACTTCCTGTTTGAGAAGTGGAAGCTGTACAGTGACCAGTGTCACCACAACATGAGCCTGCTGCCCACCCCGACCGGTGAGCCCTGCCGTGGCGTCACCTTACCCCAGAGCACCACTGGGAAGGCAGTGGCGCCCCAGAGAGGCCACTGGCTGGCCCAAGCCCACACAGCCAGAAGTGGCAGAAAGGGCAGACTTGCCCCAGAGCTGGCTGTGCTGGGCCCCCAGCCGCCAGGGTGTCTGTCCCACAGGTCCACGGGGACGGGGTCCGCAGAGAGGGCCGGCAGAACACATGGGCAAGGCGTGGGGGACAGATGGGCTGTGATGTCCCAGCAGGGCTGGCCCCCAGAGTGCAGGGAGAGGTAGGGCTGGAGGGGTGCCCACAGCAGTGCCACTGTCCAGAAACAGGGGCCCTGGGCAGGCTGCGAGCTTTGAGATTGGCATGGGCCCTGGGGTGGAGGCCAGCAGGATCTGGGCCCAGTCCCCAGAGAGGAAGGGACATCAGAAAGGCAGCACAAGGGAGACCCCAGCCCGGGGACAGGGGCAGCAGAGACAGGTGTCCCGGGCAGGCGCCCCGCCAGCTCAGCCCTGGGGGGAGGCGGGGAGGTGGAAGGGCGCCCTAGCTAGCTTTGGGCCTGCAGACGAGCTGGGGTGGCACTCCCGGGAGGAGTCCCGAGTGCCCAGCCTGGTCAGGCCCTGCGGAGGACCCCCACCACCGCCCTGCTCCGCTCCCGCAGGGCTGGTCTGTAACAGAACCTTCGACAAGTACTCTTGCTGGCCCGACACCCCTGCCAACACCACTGCCAACATCTCCTGCCCGTGGTACCTGCCGTGGTACCACAAAGGTAAGCCGGACCGGAGGGCGGGCGGGGAGGGCTGGGGACAGGCTGACCGGAGTGTGGCCCCGCCCCAGTGCAGCACCGCCTGGTGTTCAAGAGGTGCGGGCCTGACGGCCAGTGGGAGCGCGGGCCCCGGGGACAGCCCTGGCGCAATGCCTCGCAGTGCCAGATGGACGACTCAGAGCTGGAGGTCCAGGTCAGCCTGGTGCGCGGCGGGGGACCGCGGGGCTGGGAAGGGCGCCGGGGTGGCCCCTGCCCAGCCCAGCCTGGCCGCGGTGCTTTGCAGACGGAGGTGGCCAAACTGTACAGCAGCTTCCAGGTGATGTACACAGTGGGCTACAGCCTGTCGCTGGGCGCCCTGCTCCTGGCCTTGGCCATCCTGCTGGGCATCCGGTAAGCCACTGTCCCTCCAGCCCATGCGGGCAGCCCAAGGGGGCGTGGCGCGGCCCGCGCCCACCTGCCGCCTCCGCCCCCAGCCAGCTGCACTGCACCCGCAACGCCATCCACGTGAACCTCTTCGCGTCCTTCGTGCTCAAGGCGGGCTCCGTGCTGGCCATCGACCAGCTGCTCAGGACCCGCTACAGCCAGCGCCTCGGCGACGACCTCAGCGTCAGCCTGTGGCTCAGCGACGGGGTGAGCACCCGGGGGCGCTGGGTGGGCGGGGGCGCGGGACCCCGCTCACGCCGCACCCCTCCAGGCGGTGGCCGGCTGCCGCGTGGCCGCGGTGGCCATGCAGTACGGCGTGGTGGCCAACTCCTGCTGGCTGCTGGTGGAGGGCGTGTACCTGCACAGCCTGCTCGGCCGGGCCGCCTTCCCGGAGCGTAGCTTCTTCCCGCTCTACCTGGCAATCGGCTGGGGTGAGTGGGCGGTGAGGGGCGGGAGGGGGGGGCCGGCGTGGACACCGGGCTCAGGACCCCAGCCGATGCCCCCTGCAGGCTCACCCCTGCTGTTCGTCGTCCCCTGGGCCGTGGTCAAGGGTCTGTTCGAGAACATCCAGTGAGTACGAACTGAGGGTCAGCGGGGGTGGCCGGGGGCCCGGGGGCCCGGCGTAGGGACTTGCCCTGGGGGCTGCAGGGCCTGGGCCCTTGCCCCGCACCAGAGGGAGCACACGCAAACTGGGCACCCAAATCCCTGCTCCCTGGAAACCTGAGGAAGAAGGATCCTAGGTTCAAGCCCAGGCTGGGCAACCTGGCAAGACACTGTCTCACAGTGAAAATCGGGACAGGGCTAGGGATGCAGCTCCGTCAGGGGCCCCGGGCTCCACCCCCCCAGGACCCCACACACGCGATGCCCGGGTACCCGGGGGTGGGGGCGTGCGCAAGTCTCCCCTTCCTTTCCTGGGGCTCCTATGAGATCCCAGCAGAATGGAGATGGGGCAGGGTGGTGTCACCCCAGGACCTGAGCCTCGTCCTCGCAGGTGCTGGACCAGCAACGACAACATGGGCTTCTGGTGGATCCTGCGTGCGCCTGTCTTCCTTGCCATGCTGGTGAGAGGGGCACCTGCTGGCCCCAGGGTTCCTCCTGCCTCAGCCTTCTGGAGCCAAAGGGCAGCAGCATGTTGCAGGGGGGAGTGGAGGGGGGAAGCCCACACCCACCTAAGGTGTTGACGCCCTGGGCTGTGAGCCAGGCTGCCTGTTCCCGGGCTCGGTATCCAGCAGCAGCCCCAGGGCCGCGCGGCCACCTGCAGGGGCGGTGGGGGCCCTTGCGGCAGGGCCTGCGCGGCCCTGACCGCTGCCCTCCTCCCAGATCAACTTCCTCATCTTCGTTCGCATCGTGCGCCTCTTGCTGGCCAAGCTGCGTGCCCGCCAGGTGCTCTGCACCGACGGCAAGTTCCGGTGCGTGTGGGGGCTGGGCGCGCAGGACGGAGGCGCCTAAGGGCAGATGCGGCCTGGCCAGGGGCACAGGCCGTGCTCAGGCTCGGTCCCGGCAGGCTGGCCAGGTCCACGCTGACCCTCATCCCCCTGCTGGGGGTCCACGAGGTGGTGTTCGCCTTTGTGACGGACGAGCAGGCCCAGGGCACGCTGCGCGCCATCAAGCTCCTCTTCGACCTCTCCCTCGGCTCCCTCCAGGTGACCAGGCGCCTGTCCCCACACCCTGGGGACACAGCGCCGCCCCTGACCTCCCTCTCCCTCTAGGGCCTGCTGGTGGCCGTCCTCTACTGCTTTCTCAACAAGGAGGTAGGTGCGACGTGGGGCTGCAGTGCTTCCCTGGTGCCCGTGACGCCAGCCTGGCGCCCGCCCTGCTCCGGGCCCCTGGCTGGGGCTGGGGCTGGGCGAGGTGGGCGGCAGGCTCCAGGACTGGCCTCACTCCCACCCCAGGTGCAGGCCGAGCTGTGGCGACGCTGGAGGCGCTGGCGTGAGGGCAAGACCCTGAGGGACGAGCGCATGGCGACCAGCCACAGGGCAGGGCTGGGGCGCGGGTCCGTCTGTGAGAAGCTGCAGCTGGTAAAGGGGAGCAGCAGCAACGGAGCAGGCCGAGAGCCCCCCACGCAGACACCCCTGGCCAGCGGACTGGCCGAGAGCCCCCTCTGAAGTGGCACCGAGGCCCTGCGGGGGCTGGACACAGGCACTGAGGGAGGGCATCATGGGACGACGGGCCAGGATGGGGTGCCCGTGGAGGCCAGAGGGGCAGGGCAGCCAGGCAGGTGACGCGCCATCTGGAGTCCCTGCTGCTCACGGCCCCGCTGTCCACCGCTTCCCTGCCCTGCACGGCCCGACGGTTGGGGTGGGGAGCCTGACAAAGAACCACAGGTGTGTGCTGGCATGTCCTGGGTGCGTGGGAATGCGTGTCCTCCAATAAAGAGCTCCTGCGCAGCCTCCATGCAGCTCCTGGAAGCACACAGGCCCACAGGGGGTGGGCACGACCATCAGGGCTGGCGCACCCCTCCCGGGCCCTCCTGCTGTCCCCGTGGCACAGAAGGCTGCAGAGGTCTCATGCCCGTCCGTGCCTGAGTGAGCTCCGGCCACCCTTCCGGTTGGGGCAGCTAGGAGCCCGGGCCTGCTAAGGTCACCATCTACCTGGGACGTGGAGAGAGATGGTGACCGAGGAGCGGCACTGCGTACCTGTCCCGATGTGTGTGGGTGCAGCTCAGCACGAGCATCAGTTACCGAGGTATTGCCCGTTTTCTTTCCCTTCCGGTACTAGGTAGGGATGGAGCCACAGCCTTTGAATTGAACTATATCCCCAGTCCATTTATTTTTTTAAGTTTTGATTTTGATACAGGGTTTTGCTAAGTTGTTAAATTTCAGACTCGGCTCACACTTGTGATCCTTCTGCCTGAGCCTACCAGAGTATAGGGATTACAGGCAGAAGTTGTGAAATTATCAAGGCGAGGCTCACGTTTGTAATCCTCTTGACGGCCTGTGCCACCACGCCTGGTCCCAGGGGTGTTTCAGACAGCCCTCGCTCTGGAGGCAGCAGAGCCTGAACCCTGGGCTCAGAGCCAACTCTACCCAAGTCACTGGGCACACTGCAGACTGAAACAGAGAAACCGGGCACTGATCACCTGGGCCCAGAAGCAGGAAGCAGCCAGGTGGCGCAGCCTCCCACAGCCCTGTCATGGGTAGAGGCCTCACCTACACCAGCCTTGCTCTGTGCCCTGCCAGGGGCACTCGCTGGCCAGGCAAGGTGCTTGTGTTGCCAGAGGGAGCCATCCCAAGTGCTGGGATGGGATGAACCGAGGCACCACGCTATGGGGCCCTAAGTCTTGGGGCACCCTGATCATCTGAGCTGCAGCTGAGCCCAGTGTGTCTGACGCAGGTGCTGCCCGTGAGTTGGGACCCAAGCATTGGGTGGAGACAGTTCCAGAGTGGGAACCTGCGCAGGTGCTGCAGTGCTGGAGGGTGGGAGGGGCCGAGCCCAAGCAGCCAGCAGGGGCTGCAGGTGGGGCACAGCTCTGCAAGTGCCCGCCACGCAAGCGCAAGGCCCTGGGTTTGATTCCGCCACACCACATAAAGCAGGGCGTGGTGGTGCACACCTGCTGCAATCCCGGCACTGGGGAAGCTGAGGCAGGATTGCCATGAGCGCGAGGCCAGCCTGGACTGCATACTGAGTTTAGGACCTGCCTGGGCTGCAGAGCCGGACTCTGCCTCAGGGGGAAAAAAAAGGCATCAGCAGGGATGGAAGTGTTGCCCAGAACCCCACCAGGCCCCGTGGGCTGCAGCGGCTCAGGCTGAGCTGGGCTAATTAGACAGAAGGCCTTTCAGAAAAGTAAACAGAATGACCCCCCGCCGGGCACGGGGCCCTCCCTGGGGCCTCTGCTCACCTCCTGCCCACTGTGGGCCTGGGTGCAGCAGGGAGGGGACAAGTAGAGGTTTGGGGTCTCCAGGCCAGGGGGTGGTCCAGCCGCCTGCACCTGCAGGTCGCCAGCTGTGACCCTGGGCTTTGAGCCAGCGTCTGTCGGCCTCAGCTCCTGCCCACTGGAGCCCTGGGTGCCTGTGGGTATGAGGCGTGTGTGGGCTGGAGCTGGGAGGGGGGCCTGGGGCTTCCTCATGGCTCTCCCCACCTGTCCCGCTGCCTTTGCCCTGTCACCCCACTCTTTGCTGTCCCCAAGGAAACTGGAGCAGGGTGGTAGGACCAGGGGTGGAGGGAGGCCTGGCAGGGCTCGGCACCTGGCCCAGAAGCGCCAGGCAGCCTGCAGCCTGGTGCCCTTGGGCTCAGCACCCACCCGGGCCTGGCATGCTAGGAGACCTCCTGCCTCTTCCCCGAGGCAGCGCCCCACCCTGCCTTAGCCCTGCGCCTGAGGCCCTCTCCCCTCCCCGGCCTAGCAGGCCAGCGTGCACACAGGTTGTGCAGTGCAGGGAAGTGCAGGGTATGAACGTGCCGGACCTGGGAGCACGGATGCGCCATGCGCCACGCGCACCTGCGTATATGCTGTGAAGGACTCCTGGAACCTGGTGCAGACAATGGGGGGACCAAGAGAACTCGAGGAACCGAGAATCAAGTCTTGGGGAGTCAGGCCGTGGTTGAGTGGGGAGGGGAGGGACAAGCAGAAGAGGCCCCCCAGGACGACTGTGGACACCAAGTAGAGATTTGGGTGACCAGAAGAAGTGCTCAGAAGCAATATTCAGCTGGGTGTGGGGGTCAGCACCCATCATCCCAGCACTCTGGGAGCCTGAGCCAGGGGCACTGCGATTTCAACCGCAGCGATTTAGTGAGACCCTGTCTCCCCGCCAAGGCTCCTGACTCACAGAGTGTGGGGGCCACAGTCGTGAGCTCAGGTAGCGTGAGAAATTCCTTGGGGACCCCATAGGCAGCCACAGCCCGAGGCTCAACTCTGGGTCACTGCACAGGAGTCACCCTGAGGCTGGAGCCAACATGCTGCTGCATCTGTCCACAGGAAGATGTCTCAGGATGTGGAGCGCTGTCGTGGAGGCCACCGGACCCCCACTTCCCACATGGGGAAACGGAGGTGTCCTGGAAGTGTGAGGTGGCCAGCACACCTACACGATCGCCACTGAACAGCGGGCTGGAGCTAGGCATGCTGGCATGAGCCGGGAATCCCACGAGAGCCGGAGGCAGAAAAGCAGCAATTCCAGGCCAGCCTGACCAACTTAGCAAGACTTTGCCTCAAAATAAAATCTGAAAGAGGCTGGGCACGCAGCTCAGCGTGAGGCCTGGGTACAACAACCGCCACCCAAGACAAACAGGACAGTGGGCCGAGGACACTGTGCAAGGCCAAGGACTCAGGGGCCCTGACAGGGCAGGTAATGGTGGTAGCAGGCCTTCGGCACTGGGCCGCACCCAGAAACCAGGTTCTGCCATCTGAGGAAACTGAGGCCTGACCAGGATCCCGGCCTACTGCTCCGCCTTGGCAAAGGCTAACAGCCTCCAACAGGCCTGGGCACCTTGTGGATCCTGGCACACACGGGGCAGCAGACACATGGGCTGGGGGGGTCTTGCTCCCCATCCCCACTTCAGTTATTTGGAGGCTGAGGCAGGAAGATCATAGATCAGTGCATGCAGTGCCAGTGAGGGAGCGGCCCAAGCCTCACAACCACCTACCCTGCCCTGCACCCTTACTTCTAGTCCCAGACAGAAGGCGGCAGCTTGGGTTACCCAGCCTGCAGCATCCAAAGCCTGAGCCAAAGGCCTCATCCCTGGGCCAAAGGAGCCATGCGTCTGGGGAGGTGGGGGGGGGGCTGGCACCTGGCAGCAATGGGCACCCAGGAGCGCCGCATTCCCTCCCTGTGGACACAGCCAGCCACTCCCGGAGGCCCAGATACTGTCCAGTCACAGCAGCTCCGACGTGGACGCTGCGTGATGGGTCTCTCCAGGCCTGCTGCCACCCTTGTGTTTGGGCAGCAGAGTAGCTGATGCCACAGGCTCCATCGGCTGTGCCACAGAGGGCCCCTTGCCACAGAGCCCAAGGTCCTTCACTTCTGGGAGGCCCCCTCCCTTCCCCTGGGGCCCATACGGCTCACAGCCAGTGTCAGGACCTGCCACCACACAAGGCCAACCCCAGTGCCATCTGCCTTTATTCAGAGACCCTCAGGCTCCAGGGCCACAGACACCCAGCTTCTCGAGGACACAGGGAGGGGCCTGGGGGCCTCCTCGCATACTCCAGAGAGCTGGGAGGGGCCTGGCAGCGCCACCCTCAGGGTCAGCTGCAGCACCCCACTCAAGGTGACACTGTGGCCACAAAGTTACAGGCACCAGGTGGCCAGGCCTGGCTGCTGGGGACCCTCTGGGGAGGCCAGAAATTTCCCAGATCCAGAGAGCTGCTGCTATCCTGAAGCTGAGGATGAGAGGGGCAGGCTGGACAGAGCAGCTGGGGCAGGTGCGCCCGAGTATCCAGGCCAGAGGAGCAGTGGGGAACAAGGAACAGGGGGTGGGGACGGTGCCCCAAACAGGACACAGGTGAGGGCTGTACCTGTTCTACTCCTGGTCACCCCAAGGGCCAAACCAGCCAGTCCCACCAGCCGGGAAACAGTGGCCTCCTCTCCCTTCTGGTGGCCAGGAGCAGGGAGGTGGAGGAACGGGCAGAGACATGACAGGGCCCGGGTCAGGGCCTCGGGGGACAGGCAGGGTTCGGGCCACCCGCCGCTGATGACAGGAAGGAGGAGCTGGGAGGAGCAGGCCGTGGCCAGCACCCCGCGGGAGCGGCCCGGGCCAGAGGACACCGACATCCAGGCCCGGTCTCCGGAGGCCAGGAGGCGCGCTGGCAGCCCTAGGACTTCTTGCCGTCCTGCGTGTTCCGGCGCTTCAGGTCGCTCAGGTCCACCGGCTTGAAGGCTGTGGGAAACCAGGTGATCGGCACGGAGCACAAGACCCCGTGGCCGCTGGCCCCACCCGGCGCCGGACGACCCACTCACTCTTCAGGCCGGGGTTGGGGACCTTCTCCACGTACTCCTCCACCAGGCCGCGCTCGCCACCCGACAGCTGGCTGCGCAGGTCCCGCTCCACTCCCTGCCAGGCTGCAGCACGCGGGGTCGCTTGGGTCAGCGCGGGCCACCGGACCCCCTCTCCTCCCGACGTGCCCACCCCGACCATGTCCCTCTACCAGCTGACAGTGCCCACAGCACCCAGCAGCCCTCCCTGCCCCAACTCTTCTGCCAGCCGGCACCCCTGCACGGCGGCCCCGACCCCATCCCAGGCTTCCTAGAGCTGCGCAGCCAGGAGCACACAGGCTGGGCTGGCACCACCACTCCCACCTCTTCTGCAGGGTCCCCCATGTTCCCAGTCCAGCCGCCCACCCCCTGGCCACTGTGGCCACGTACCCTTGTGCTGACAGCTAGGCACCCTGTCTTTAGCAGCCCCTTCCTCTCCAGGAAGCACCCACGCTGTGCCTGGCTCTGGGGTACAGCCCAGCCCCCAACACCTTTCTCCTGGACTAATACTACACTGTGTGCCCAACCTGCCAGTCTACCTCGGCCCCGCCCCAGACGCAGAAGCAGGGACGGAGGGCCCGCCCTCCGAGGGGCGCGGAGGGGAAGCTGGGCAGGGGAGACCAGAGAGGCCGAGAAGTGCGGGGCGGGCGGGGCGGGATTGCGGAGGCCAGGCGCGCAGGCATGAGGGCAGCGGGGCAGACAGGCGGGGCGGGGCGGGGGCGGGGGCGGAGGAGCTGTGCTCACCCTCGTAGATGAACCGCACATTCTCCTCGTGCGCCGGGGTGAAGATCTCGCTGCTGTTGGTTGGAGAGCGGGGGCTGCTGTTCCTCTTGCCGTTGTAGACGACTCTGGAGACAGGGGAACTGGGGGGGCCCGGCACGTGAGCCCAGGACTAGGGCACCGGCACCTGCCCCGGGCAGAGGCCACCCACCCAGGACTCACCTGGTCATCGCGGGGATGTCTGGTCCGAGCACTGCTGCTGGGTCCCCTCAGCCTCTGAAACAGAAGCCCGCGGTATCGAGTGGGCTGGAGGGGCTCCCCAACCCCTCCCTCCCAGCTGTGACAGTACTGCAGGTCTGCCGCGCGCCAGGGGTCTGCCCACGGTCCGTGTTACGTGTCCGGGTGACCGCAGGGCTACCACACACCACAGGGAGGCGATGGAAGCAGGTCAGTCGGGTGGGGCTGGGAGAACAAGCCAGACTGGACACTAGGGAGCCCTCAGGCCGCCTCACCAAGGGACAGGGCCCCAGGGCCCCAGCGCTGCCTTCCGGGGCTGCGGATCAGAGCACCTTGTTCCTGCTCAGCCTCAGTTTCCTAACTGGAAAAAGAGGACAAGCTGCCTGACCGAGTGCCCAGCAGACCTAAGTCCCTGTGGACACTGGGCAGGAGGCCCAGCTTCCTGGTCCCTGGGGGCTGAGTGTCAGCAGTCAAGATCCCACAGATGACTCAAACTAGGCCGAGGGAGGAGGAAGGGGAAGCTGTGGCCTGACCCAGTGACTAGCGGCGCAGGGTGCTGCTGTTTACAGGGGACTGTCACAGCCCTTGGGGAAGTCTATTTTTAGAGTAAGTTTCTCCCACTGGCCAGCTGTGGAAATGCAGCCCAGAGTGAGGAACCTGGCCACCCAGGGCCAGTCCTGCACCTGCCTTGTGCCCTTTCTGTCCACATCCGGGGCCTGCCAACACCAACAGCCTGAGGGAACCGCTGTAGTCCTCACATATGATCATATGTTTAAACATGACCCAGAGGGCTGGGGAGTAGCTCCGTGGTTAAAGTAAGTGCTTGAAATAAACAAACAGGTACAGGCTCTGGGCTCCTTTGCCAGCTCCGCAGAACAGTACGGTAGCACAAGCCCGTGATCCTGGCACTCGGGAGGCTGAGGCAGGAGGACTGTGGTGAGAGACCAAGGCCAGCCTGGGCTGCACAGCGAGACTGCCTCAAAAATAAAAATAAAACAGGGCTGGAGGAATGGCTCTGCAGCTAAAGTGCTTGCCTAGCAAGCACCACGTACCAAGGTTCGATTCCCCAGCACCACGTAAGCCGAGTGTGGTGGTGCACGCCTGTAATCCCAGCACTCGGGAGGCTGAGACAGGAGGACTGCTGTGAGGCCAAGGCCAGCCTGGGCTCCATAGTGAGTTTAGGTCCAGCCTGGACTACAGAGCGAGACCCTGTCTCAAAAATAAAATATAATTAAGTAAGGCCCAGGGAACACAAGCCCATAGCCAAGAGCAGACTAAGTCCTCCCGCGGGGACTGGGCTCCTGCGCCCCGGCCCAGCTTCACTCTCCGCACCCAGAGGTCCTCAGCTGCTCATTCGGGAGCCGGAGCTGAGAGCCTGTGCCTCAATGCCCACGGGCCTACCCAGGAACACCGGAGCATGGGACAGCCCTTGGGCGTGGTTACATCCCGGGCCACAGATGCCCAGAGGAGCATGGGCCCCCAGGCCAGCCCTTCCCTCTGCCCCCTACAGTCTGGTCTTTCTGTCCAGGCTGCCGGCTCCCTCCAGGCTCCGCCTCCTCTGTGCCTCTCCTGCGCAGCCTCCGGGGGCGCTGCCTGCCTGGCTGGGTGTCACTCAGGCCACCCCCTTGCTGGCACCAGCCCTGCTGGCAGCCGGGGTGTCTGGCTGAGCAGAGGGAAACCTGAGCGTGTTTACTCCCGAGGACGGAGACAGCGTGACCACCGAGGCCCCGGGCCTGCAGCAGCAGGGCCAGGTATGCCTAGAGCCCCACCTGCCAGCGGCGGGCCCTCTGGGGCTGGAGTCTCCTCCGCGGGCGGGGGAGGTGGGAGGTGGCTGGGAAGGGGCAGGACAGGACACAGGGGAAACTGAGGGAGGGATGGCTCCACTGGGAGTGAGCAGCACACACAGGCCGGGTAGCTCAGGCTGTGGAGGCCAAGGCACAAGGATTCCAAGTTTGAGCCCAGACTGGGCAACTTTAAGACGGAGACTCTGTCTCAAAATCAGAAGTACAAATGGTCTGGTGTTAGGCCTGGGGTACAGGCTTGTGTTCTACCTAGCACTTTGGGAGGTTGAGGCAGAAGGATTCCAATTTCGATGCCAGCCTGAGCAACTTAGCAAGACCATTTCCAAGTAAAAAAAAAAATAAAAATGGGCCGGGTGGGGGGAGGGGCTGGAGGAATAGCTATCAGTAAAGAACTTGCCTAGCCAGAACAAGATTCTGAGTTCCATTCCCCAACACCACATAAACCAGGCATGGTGGCGCACGCCTGTGATCCCAGCACTCGGGAGGACGGCCATGAGTCCAAGGCCGGCCTGGGCTACACAGTGAGTTCTGCTCCAGCCTGGGTACAGAGTGAGACCCTGTCTCAACAAAAACAAGACAAAATAAAAAAAGACAAGAGAGGGTGGGGGTTGGGGATGGAGCTCGGTGCACAGGCCACTGGCTCGATCCTAGTGCCACAAGAAATCACCAGGAGCCGCTTTGCCTTCTGTTCTTTCTCAGTCACAGCTGAGCTGTTTCCTCAACACTGGGCTGAGGCCCCAGCCATGCACACATGCCGCTGAGCCAGCTCTGAAACTGGCACTCACTCACATGTCCCTGCCGGGCAGCATGCACACCACAAGATAAGACAGGGCTTTCAGGCGGGTCTCAGAGCCGGCAGCCTTCAGTCTCCTGGGGCCTTTCCCTCCACTGTCCACCCATTCCCAGGCCTACCAACGTGCCAGCCAGGCGACTGCACGATCCCCCAGTGTCCTCACCACTGCCCAGACCCTCCATGGCCACCAAGCCCATGGCCCAGGTATCACATAGGTGATGTCACATGTTATATCCCTGCCAAACCCGAGTGTAATCTCTGCCACAGGGCCACCTGCCACCCCGTGTGTGGGCCTTGTCTGTGCACTTTGAGGGACTGAATTGCTACCTAGGACTGTCTGGCCACTAAGCCAGAGTGAACCTGGCCAAAGTCACCCCCTGCTCTGCCACCTCCAGACAAGTCCCTCTAGACCTCAGCACCCTCAGCGGAGGGGCTGGGGCCCCTGGGCGTGCTTGCCAGGCCCTCATGCCCACCACAGGAGAAACACAGCCCTGAGATATGCCACCTCAGGCCAGATCTCCCTGGCCACATCCACGATGCTTAAGGACAGAGGGCAGGGCCTCCCAAAGGGCATCAGACAGCTGGGTGCTACGGCCCTGAAGCCCAGGCGGGTCCTGAACTCACTATGTAGTCTGGGGTGGCCTCAAACTCAGCACTCCGCCTGCCTCAGGCTCCTGAGTGCTGGGGCGACAGGCATGCGCCACCACGCCTGGCCTACGTGGTGCTGGGAACTGAACCCAGGGCCTTGTGCTTGCTAGACAAGTGCTTTAGCCACTGCGCCGTTCCTGCAGCCTGGGCATTTCTAAGGACGCGGGAAGCACTGCTGGCTACGCAGCACAACTGGAATACAGAGCCGGCAAAAAAGTCGACGGACAGCGGAGCACGGCAGCACAGGCCTGCAGTCCCAGCACCGAGGCAGGCCGAGTCCCACCGGAGCAACTTATCAAAAACCTGTCTCAAGAGAAGGCCAGGGGCTGGAGACGCAGCTCAGCCAAGGGGCCTGCCTCAGATCCCTGTACAGAAACAAACACAAAACACCGGTACAGGAGCCGGAAGAGACCACGCTGCTCCGCAGACCGCTGGGAGGGGCCGAGCGCAGGGCAGCCTCTGTCCTGGGCTTCAGACCCATGGCTGGCGTCCTCACAGCGGGGCCCAGAAGCCTCCGACCGCCTCGGTCGGAGGGTGAAGTGCAAGCCACCTGTGGGGTCGGACTCTCAGCTGCACCCCAGGCCCATCCCACCCAGGGCCATCCCACCCAGGCCCATCCCACGCAGGCCCATCCCACCCAGGCCCATCCCACCCAGGGCCAGCTGCGGGTCTCACCGGAGGGCTCTGTGTAGACCTCCCCCCAAGGCGTCCAAGGCTTCAGACTGCCCGTGGGAGGGCTGGGGCAGGGCAGCCTGGCGGATGGGGGGTGAAACCCAGCTCACACTGTCCCACGCACAGCCGGACGCGGGGACACTGCGCAGCGGCCACTACTGTCCCTGAGCGCAGCCGCAGAACAAGGGCTCACGCTGTCTTCCTTTAGAGTTTCGGGGCTTCGGACCTCCCGAGGTACCACCTTCCCACAGGCTCTGTTCCCCGAAGGCCGCTAGGAAATGATCGACGCCAAGCTGGTGCCTCAGGCACCGTGTGACCGATGCCATCCTGGCCTGGTGGCCCCCGAAGCCCTGTAGCCCCGGCTGGCTCTCCTCCCCCGCAGCGCGGGCCATCCGGCCACCGTCGGAGGCGCAAGGAGCCGGCAAGGGTGCGCGCGCTCCTGCCCCGCGCTCACGGGGACCTTGGTTCCCACGTTCGCCAGGTTCCCGGCCCCAAGGTCATGGCTCCCGCCTCCCGACCCCGCTCTCGGCCGGGGTCCCCCCGCCCCGCTCCCACCTGCGGGGTGCCCGCCCCCTCTCCACGGCCCGGGGACACTTCCCAGCCCTGCCCGCGTCTCCCGGGTCCCCTTTCATTCCGGGGACCACCACCCCAAGGAGGACCGCAGGGTCCCGGCCCGCGTCACGGCGGCGCCCGGGCCGGAACCGGCACGGGGCAGATCCGGGAAAGGCAGCCGGGCGCAGCCCAGTTCGCCGCCTCCCTGGGCCACGGGACCGGGCCGCCGGCCCAGCGGCGCCGCGGCGGGCAGCCCCGTCCCCGCGCCCTCCCCGCCCACCGGCCTGGCGACCAGGCGACACCAGGCGGGGCGGGGCGGGGCGGGGCGGCCTGCGCCCAGGCCCGAGCCCGCCCCGCCCGCCGCCAGCGCCGCGCCCGCCTCACCTCGCCCGCCCGGCCGCCGCCACCGCCTCTTCCCGTGCGGCCGCCGGAAGTGACGTCACCCGCCGACGGGAAAGGGTCGCCACGTGACCGGGCGCGCGGGGCACCGCGGGCGTGCAGCGGGGACAGGCGTGGGACGGGGAGGCCTGGGCAAGGGCGCTAAGCGCAGAACGTGGGCACAGGGCACTCAGGGGAGCAGGGGCACGGAGGTAACGGGCGAGGGAGCACGGGAGACGGGGAGACGTGGGGCCGCGTACTCGCAGCACAGAGCCGCGGAGGACGAGCGGGCGTGGGGGCCGCGGGAAGCACCCGAGGGAACGGGGAGGGGAAACGCGGGGCCTAAGGAGACCTGGGGGCGGGGACACGGGGTCACGGGAGGCACCGAAGACCCGGAACTAGGAACTCCGGAGGGGACGGGGGCGGGGAACATGGTGGGGGGCGTGGGAGAGCCCGGGTGTCTGGAACGGGAGCCAGAGCACCGTGGAGGGGAGGCAGCGACATGAGGACCGGAGGGAGGCCAGGACGCGGGCCCTGGGAATCAGGCCACCACCACCGGCTTGGGAATGGCGTTTATTGAAAAAGTGAAAAGGCACAATAAAAAACTCGCCTGGAGAAAAAACCAGGCCAGAGATGGGGCCGGGGGCCACGGCGGGGCCGAGGGTGGATCCGGCCAGCCCGCTGCTGCCTGGCCGCCGGGACAGGCTGAGTTTGCAGCCCTGGGCAGAGCCGGCTAGTCCACACTGGCTCCCTTGAAGAGCTCCACCAGGTCCTTGAAGTCAGGGTCAATGAGGTCCGAGGGGAGGTCGCCGTCATCGTTAGCTGCGTCGGTGTCTGCTCCCAGAGAGATGAGGTACCTGGGGGCAGGGGGCGCCGCCCCGGTTGGAGGCGGAAGCTGAGGCCGGGGCCACCGGCTGGGTTGTCTGGGCAGGGAGGGAGGAAACCTGACCCTTCAGAGGCCGAGCCGAGTTTCCAGTTTGCTGCGGTGCCCCCATGGGTGGAGCCAGTGCCTGAGTCCCCGGGGCTGGCGCTCACTCTTTCTAAACACCCTGGGGACCAGCCGAGTCTCAGCAGGATTGGAACGGGGATCGAGCCCTCCTCCCCGCCTCCCTGTCCCCGTCTCTGTCCGTGCTGTCACCTGGCTATGTCAGGGTACCCGTCACTGCAGGCGATGTGCAGGGGCGTCCAGCCTGTCTCGTCCCGCTGGTGGATGTCAGCCCCGTACTTGACCAGAAGCTTTACGCACTCCAGGTTTCCAGAAAGCACAGCCTCGTGCAGGGCTGCCAGGCCTGGCCAGGCAGGGGGCAGTCGTCAGGGCAGGAGTTCCTGCACCCACTGCCCCACAGACCCTCCCAGTCCCTGCAACACTCACCCGAGGGGTAGATGGTGTCCAGGGAGACCTTCCGAGTTCTGATGAAGCGCCCCACTTGCTCCAGGTCACCCTGGCGGATGTGGTCCAGGAAGAGGACGTCATTGGGAAAGCGGACACTGCGGTAGGCCATCAGCCGCCGGCGCCGCTGCCGGGGGCTGTAGCGGGAGTAGCGCACAGGTCTGCTGGGCATCCTGAGTGCGCGGCAGGTGAGGGATATGCCAGCCGGGCCACTCTAGGCTAGACTGGAACAGCAAGCGGCTGTCTGTCCAGCAGAGCCCTGGTGTCCCCTTATATAGGGCCTGTGAGCTATATAAAGCCACACAGTCATGCTGGGACACGGGCTGAACCTGAGCCACCCTCCTCCCTGCACACAGGATCAGGTTGATGGCTCATCTTACAGCCCACCTGTTGCCACGTCCGGCCAAAGGGGTCAGATCCTTCGTGGCCACTGCTCTCTGCCCCACAGCTGGAGCTAGAAGGTACCTCACAGAGGGCAGGAGGAGGTCAAGCCTACAGCCCATGAGGAGGGCCCAGGTGTGTGCTCAAGGGCAGAGCAGAGGCCGAGGTCGCAGGAGGGACAGCTGGCCCCGGCCTCCTGGAAGGTCCAGGAGGCCACTTCCTCCATCTGAGGAGCTGGGTCCATCCCACTGCTCGTGGGGGCTGCCGTCCTGTCCGCTGCCTTCCCCTGCCGCCATAGCTCCTGGCTCTGTCAGGGCGGCCTTCCGGAACGGCCTCCTGTGCCCAGGCCGTGTGCCTTGTTCCTCTCACCACGTGCGCTGGACACGTCTGTCCGCGGCCTCCTGGTGCTGGGCTCTGGGTGCATGGCCAAGGCCTGGCAGCACAGCTCCGAAACCCCAGCACCCTGAGAAGCTGAGGGAGGAGGATTCCAAGTAGAAACTCAGGCTGGCCAACGTGGCAAGACATTTTCTAAAAACTAAAGAAAGGGGTGGGACACAGCTCGATGTGACGGTGCTGGGCTGGATCCCCAGGAGCACACAGAACAGAGGCATGCTTGTACTGGGGGAGCTGTCTACTCTGCTCCTCAAGGACAGGACTGTCGTCGCGCCCCCCCCCCCACCCCCTTCCGCCCAGTCTAGCAGCCCTCGCCCTGGTTGCCCTGGCTGCCACGGTGCAAGGTAGTGCTTGGTCTGACTGGGGACCTGAGAATAGCCGACGGGCAGGGACAGGACGGCGGCAGCCTGGGCTTGAGGAACCAGGGAGAAGCCTGGGGTGTGCCTCATCCCTGCTGGGTCCCCGTGGCCCTGGGAGCTGGTGGAGGCAGAGCCCCACAGGCTGCAGCCCTCAAAATCGACCCACAGCTGTGGGTGTTCTGGAGTCCGAGGCCCAGGTGTGAACGGGCAGCTCCTGGAGGTGCCGAGAGACCGCCCTTTGCACTTGCCTGGCTCCTGGCATCACCGCAGGCCTCTTGTGGCTCGGTCCGTGAGAACCACGCAGTCTCTGCCCCGTCTTCTCAAGGCTTCTCCATATCTCTGTCCCCATTTCCTTTCTTTATTACTTATTTTTTGAGACAGGGTCTCACTCTGTAGCCCAGGTGAGTCCTGAGTTCATCATGTAGCCCAGGCTGGCCTTGGACTCCCAGCAATCCCACTTTTTCAGCCTCCAGAGTGCCGGGATCACAGGCGTGCGCCACCACACCCAGCTATGATGCGGAGCTAGAGGATCAAACCCAGGGCCTCTCCCTGCCTAGGCAAGCTCTCTCCAGTCACTGGGCTACTCCCCTGACTTTTTTGAGTAAGGGTCTTGCTTTGTAGCCCAGGTTGGTCCTGAGCTCATTGTGTAGCCTAGGCTGGCCTTGAATACATGGTAATCCCCCTGCCTCAGCCTCCTAAGTGCTGGGATTACAGGCGTGCACCACAAGGCCCAATTTATGTGGTGCTGGGGAATCAAGCCCAGGGCCTCGCACTTGATGGTCAAGCGCCGTAATCGCTGTGCTGCCCCACCAGGCTTCCAGCCTTTTTTCTTTCTCTTCTTTCTTTTTCATTTTTTTGAGACAGGGTCTCCCCATGCAGCCCAGGCTGGTCCTGAACTCACTGTGGAGCCCAGGCTGGCCTTGGACTCACGACAGTCCTCCTGCCTCAGCCTCCCTTGAGTTGGGATTACAGGTGTGCGCCACCACGCCCAGCTTATATTGTGCTGGGGAATTGAACTCAGGCACTTAGTGCTTGTCTTAGTGCTTGCTAAGCGAGCGCTTTAACTGCTGAGCAGTTCCTCCAGCCCCGCCAGCCCATTTTTTAAAGTTGATTTAGTTATTTAGTTGCTTAGTTTATGGTACTGGGGGTTAAACCCAGCCCTTTCCCATGAGCTACATCTCCAGCCTGTGTGGGTGGGTGTGATGGGGGACGGAGCCCATGGCTTTCACATTGAGCTATGTCCCCGGACCATTTTGATTTGTGAGAAAGAGTCTCACTATTTTTATTTTCTTTTTGTGAGACAGGGTCTCACTCTGTAGCCCAGGCTGGCCTTGGACTCAGGACGATCTGCCTGCCTCAGCCTCCCGAGTGCTGGGATCACAGGTGTGTGCCATCATGCCACCATGGTGCTAAGTACCCTAGTTTGATTCCCCAGCACCACATAAGCCAGGTGTGGTGGCATATGCCTGTAATCCCAGCACTCGGGAGGCTGAGGCAGGAGGAGTGCCCTGAGTCCAGGGTCAGCCTGGGCTCCACAGTGAGTTCAGGACCAGCTTGGGCTACAGAGCAAGACCCTGTCTCAAAAAAAGTCTCAATATATATGTGCTCAAAATTTTCAAGTGTAATGTAACCACTGTATATTGTGTCTCTCTCTCTATATATATAAATGGACTTGGGTTCAATCCCCAGTATCACACAAAAGCAAAGCTACTGGTACCGTAGCTGGGACCAGGAAGACGCGCCATTCCCAGCAGTGACTGGGCCTCCGCCAGTCAGGGCCACCTGTGTGGGGATCCCCGCGGGACCCTCCCTGCTAAGGGAAAGCTGAGAGTAAAGAGGTCAGTGGCCTTGGGCTTTCCGTTTGGATCAGAGAAGGGATGGTCTCCAAAGCCAGAGCTGCCAGAGGGGATGACACGCCTCTGTGCGGGGACATGGGGCCTGTCCAGTCTCCCCTCCGGTGCTTTGGTGAGCAGCCCCGCCTGCTGCGCTGGGCACTGGGGAATACTTACAGAGTTCAGCCCACGTTCTTCTTGGTCCAGCTGAACTCAGGAGCAGATCTGTACAACTGTGGATGTCTCTCTTTTTGGAGTGAAAATTAAGTATATATGCAAAAAGTTCAGCATGCAACTTCTGTGTGCATGTGTGTGATAGTGGGGGTTGAACCCAGGGCCTCTGCCCTGAGCTTCCATCCCCAGCCCATGTTTTGGTTTTGATTTTGAAATAGGGTTTCACTAAGTCACTGAGTTGCCCAGGCTTTTTTTGTGTGCTGGGATTACAGGTGTGCAGCACCACACCCAGCTTTATGTGGTTCCCGGGGAATCGAACCCAAGGCCTTGTGCTTGCTAGGGAAGCGCTGTATCTGCTGTGCCATTTTTCCACCCAGGCTGCCCTAGCCTCCCAGGGTGCTGGAATTTTTTTCCCTTTTTTGGGGGGTGAGACAGGGTCTCACTCTGTAACCCAGGCTGGTCCTAAAGTCACTATGGAGCCCAGAGTGGCCTTGGACACAGAACAGTCCTCCTGCCTCAGCCTCCAGAGTGCTGGGATGACAGGTGCTCACCACCACATCCAGTTCATTTGGTGCTGGGGAATCAAACCCCGGGTTGTTCTGCTGACCCCAGAGTACTGGAATTATAGGACTGTCTCAAAATGAAATATTAAAAATGGGCAAACAAGGCTAGGGGTATAGCCCGGTGCTTAGAGCACTGGCCTGGCAAGCGCAAGGCCCCAAGTTCAGTCCCACAGCACTGCATAATAGCTGGGTGTGATGGCGCACACCTGTACCCCCAGCGCTGGGGGGCTGGGGCAGAAGGGCTGCTGGGAGTTCAAGACCAGCTTGGACTACAGTAGTGAGTTCAGGACCAGACGGGACTCCAGAGTGAGTCTCTGTCTCAAAACGAAAAAAGGCTGAGGATGTGGCTCAGTGTGAAGGTCTCGGCGTCAGGCTCCAGTACTGGAAAAATAAAAGTTAAAAAGGTCCCAGGGATGCCCCCGTTGCTGGGTTCCTGGGTATGGTGGCACACACCTGAGTTCCAGCCCTGAAGAGGCGGGGGTGGGAGTTCAGGGCCAGCCTGGGCTACACAGTGACATTGCGCCTCAAACAGAACAAGACAGAAGGCCGTCCCTGGCAGGTCCCTGTACGAAGCGTGAAGTACGGGCCAGGAGGGACGTGTGGCCAGACCTGCCTGTGCTCTCGGGAGCTGGCCGGCTCCCAGGCGCAGGACCCCAGGCCTGGTTTCTGCTTTTCAGGTTCCTGGCTGTGGCTTCCTGACACCCAGAGGATTGGGAAGTCCCAGCTGCTAAGCCCTTGCTGTCTCTCCCAGGGCCTTCAAAGTGGCCTCTAATCCACAGAGGCCCAGGTTTTTGGCCACCGCCCAGTGGCCCCTGGTCACAGCCAGCCCAGGATTGTGCTCATCAGCTGCCTCCGCAAAGGGGAGAGGTGTCAGTGACCCTGCCCCTCCCAGGAGCGCGTGACGGTGGCTGCTGGTCCCCACGCTCTCTGCAGAGCCAGGCCCCGCACAGCTGGTCAGTGGGGCCACGCACACACCCATGCTGGGCATGACATCCCGCCCACCCACCCTCTCCCAGCTGACTTGGGATGGTGCCCTGCCCTGAGGCCTGCTGGGCTTTTCTCCCCTCAGGTCTGTGTCTTCCCCGACAGGGCCACAGTCTCTGGGCAGCATTCTGTCCCCCCATTTGTGGGACTGGGGATTGAACCCAGGCCTTTGCACTGAGCTACAACCCTAGCCCCTAAACTTTTTTTTTTTTTTTTTTTTTTGGAGACAGGGTCTCGCTCTGTAGCCCAGGCTGGCCCTGAACTCACTGTGTAGCCCAGGCTGGGCTTGGACTCGGGGTAATCCTGTCTCAGCCTCCCAAGTGTGCACCACCACACCTGGCTTTATGTGGAGCTGGGGAATCCAACTCAGGGCCTTGTGCTAGCCAGGCGAGCGCTTTAACCGCTGTGCTGTTTCTCCAGCCTGCCCCTATTTTATTTTCAAACAAGGATTTGCTAAGCTGCCCGGGTGGGCTGAAACCTGCCGTCCTCCCACGTCAGCCTCCAAGGCATTGGCGCAGGGACAGTGGAGTGCGGGGAAGCCCGAGGAGCTGGGGCTATGCTGTCGTCACCGGCTGGCTGTGCAGCTCGTGGGCTGGGCCAAGAGATGGGGATGTTAAGGGTCTGTGTGGCAGGGTGATGGTGGTGGAAGTGCGGGGGAGATGGCAGCATTCTGTCCCATGCACTGAGCCGTGAGGGGACCTGCTCCCAGCAAGCCCTGCAATCGAGCCAGCACCCGAAGCCCCATGGGGCTCCAAGGTCCAGGTAGGGAACGCAGCCCATGATCTGAGGCCATAGCACTGCCAGCTTCTATTCCAAGGGCAGGCCATCATGTGGGTGTGGACACAGGACAAACTCTGTCCCTGCAGGTCTCACCCTTTTCACACTTGGGGTCCCATGACCCCTGCCTCATGCCTCAAGGCCCCCTGAGCCCCTTTGGAACCCCACAGGGAAGTAAGGGCAGACCTGGGGAACTCACAGCAGGTGAAACCTTCAAATCTAATCACAGCGAGGTCAGGTTCTTCCAGTCAGTTCACATTTTTCTTGGGTTTGATTGCCAAATCATACGAAGCTGGGTGTGGTGGCACACACCTGGAAATCCCAGCACTCTGGAGGCTGAGGCAGGAGGACTGCCACATCTGAGGCCAGCCTGGGCTCCATAGTGAATTCAGGACCGGGGCTACAAAGCAAGACCCTATGTCAAAAAAAAAAAAAGCAAAGCCCCAGTTGTGTCAGTGGCACAGGGCTGTAGTCCCAGCGTTCTGGGAGTCTGAGGCAGTGTTCCAAGTTGAAGCCCAGACTGAGCAACTTAAATCAAGACTAAAACATGGGCAGGGATGTAGCTCAGTGGGACTTCAGGCTCTGGGTTCCGTTCACCACAACAGGAAAGGCTGAAGCGCACCTCGGAGGGGAACAGCTGCCCAGCATGGCCGAGGCCCTCAGTTCTACCCCAGCACCACACCCAGCATCACCAGGAAACATCCTAATCCAATCTTTCTGCTTTCAGTGTTGAGCCAGAACCAGGGCTTTGCCCATCCTACACCCCAGCCCCTGGGGGCTTAGCCAGCCGGTTCTCACGGAGCCACTGCTAGCCCTGCTCCGAGGCCGGGGATGCACAGGCCTGCCCAGGGCGGCAGGGCAGGATGCATCAGTGCGGGCTGGGACACCAGACGTGCAGGAGGGTTGGAGCTACCTCGACACTTGTCACTCCACAGCAAAGAGGTGTCTGGAGAACAAAGACTCGAAGAATGCCTGCTGCACCGATCTGGCACCCGATCTAAGCCTAGTGCTGTGGCTTAAGAAACTGGAAACAGGTGACAACAGGTAATAAAATTTCAACTTTATTTGGCCAATGTGTTTAATCCAATGTGGTAGAAATGCCTGAAGAATGGTCAACATCTGATTGGACCCCAACGTCCTTGGCTGCCACCAAGCCTGGACATCAGGGTCCCAGCTCCTCTGTGCAGGCCACTAGCTGGCCACACGGAAGAGGACCCAGGGGACACAGGATAACGTGCCCATTGCAGGCCAGACGGGGGCCCTGGCTTGAGGAGGTAAGAGGGAACAGTCCACCAGGACCCTTATGGGCCTCCTAGCTGGCCACCACTGTCCCCCCCTCCAAATGTCAGGGCATACCCTCTTAGTGTCCTAAAGTCTCTGCTTAGACAAAAAATGCAACAGCCACACTCAGTCACGGCAGCAAGGGCACGAGGTGGATATGGGGGATGGCCATGTCCAGCCACTGTGTCTGTCCCCACAGCAGGGACAGGAAGCCCAGGGATGCTGGCTGAGCTAGAACAAATACCCTGATGTCGAAAATGCCTCAAGTCCCACAGATGGATGTTTTGGGAGAGAGAGCACAGACCTCTAATGGGAAAGAGACATGACCAGTGTGAGGTCCCGAACACGGCAGCCAGCTCCTGGGGCGGAAACCGTGTACAAAAAAGTACACCAGAATTTTTTAAAAAGTAGCCCATCCAGGCGGACCGGCCTGCAGACAGATCCCTTTCCGACAATTGAAAAGCAAAAGAGACGGGTTCGAGTGTACGTGTGACGACGTGTGTGGCTTCTGAGGGCTCCCTGGGTTTCGGGGGCGCTCCCTCCTCGGTGAGGTCAGCTCAGAGTCGGGGCTGCGGAGCGTGGCCCGGGCTGGGCGCAGGCTGGGCGCAGGCTGGGCGCTGGCGGCCACGTCACAGTTCATCTTTCACAGCTTTCTGGTCATCATCTTCCTCCATGTCCGGCTCCTCAGCTTCTTCCAGGTCCAGGTCCTGGTCACGGGCGGGAAGGGGGGTAAAGGGACGGTGGGGGTGGTGCCACGTGCAGAAGGGGCAGGGTGGGGACTGGACCCAGGTCAGAGCGCCCGGCACTCCACGGAACCTGTGGCCAGGTTACTCAGCCACCAGTCTCAAGAGCAGCCAAAGCAGGCCTGTGGTTCCAGCACTCTGGAAGGCTGGAGGAGGAGGATCTCAAATTTAAACTGAGACCACCTCAATCAGGCAGCATAAAGTAGGCTAAGAATGGAGTACTTAAAAAAAAAAAAAAGGGCCTGCACTCCCAGCCTGCAGAATCGCAACAGCATGTCCCCCCAACCCCACACAGCGCCCCCAGGGCTTGTCCAGGCAGGTGTGTCCTCAGAGACCCCTGGGTTCCAGACCACACTCACGTCGTCATCCCCGGCCCCGTCCTGGCCACCGCTCTCCAGGAACTTCTTGAAGCCTTCTAGCGTCCGCTCCCCATTGTAATCAATGACCTGTGGGACACAGGGGTGGGTGAGTGGACCAGAGCCGCCTCCTCTCGCGGGCAGCCCCAGGTGGGCGGCGGGGACAGGGCCGCAGGGGCAGGCGCACCGTCCTGTCTGCACCGGCGGGGAAGAACTTGAGCGTGGGGAAGCTGTGCACTTTGACGGCCTCCACCTCATTGGCGGTCGAGTCCATCTTGGCGATGACGATGTCCTCATGGTCCCTGTACGCCTCCCCCAGCTGGTCCCAGATGGGGGCCAGCTGCTTGCAGTGGCCGCACCACGGGGCATCTGAGGAGAAAGCCGTGCTGAGGGTCACGCCGGGGCACTCGGGGCCAGCCGGGCCCTGGGCACGCCACACTCACAGAACTCCACAAAGACATTCTTCTTCTCATCGAAGGCCACCTCCTCGAAGTTCTTCCCAACCAGCACTTTCACGGGTTGCTGGTCCCAGTCCTCGGGCAGCTCCTGGCTCATAAGGTGGGGCTGAGGGCAGTTGGGCCAGTCAGGTCAGCACTGCCCAGAGGCCTGTGGCACCCAACAGCCCTGCTCTGCCCAGCTGAGTCACACTGTTCTCCACGAGGTGCCAGAGCTGACGGTGCCCAGATCCTGGACAGAGAGGACTAAGTCCACAAGGTCAGCCCAATGAGAAGACAGAGGCCAGCCCAGTGGCACATGTGTACCATCCCAGTACTGTGGGAAGCCGAGGCAGGAGGATATCAAGTTTGAGCCCCACCTGGGAAACTTGGCGAGACCCGATCTTAAAGTAAAAAATGAACAGTAGACTGGGGTCGCGGGGGAGGCTGGAGTCCACCCACTAAAGCGCTTGCCTAGCAAGGGCTGGGTTCTGGGTTTGACTCCCCAGCGTAAGCAGGACATGGTGCAGCGTGCCAGTAATCTCAGCACTTGGGAAGCTACAGCAGGACTGCCATGAGTTCAAGACTAGGCTGGATTACAGAGCAAGACCCTGTCCAAAAAAAAAAAAAAAAGTACGCTGGGGATGCAGCGTTGGGTGAAGGCCGAGTTTCACCCCAGGCCATCACAAGCCAAACAAAGACAGGAGGACAGACAGCACAACAGGAGGCATGCGCAGAGATCCCTGGGCAAGGGGCGGGGGCAGAGACGGGCGCTGGACTCGGGACCGGCCCCGGTCTCCAGGCTCGGAGGGCGCGGCCGCAGCCAGTCCCAGACACCAGAGCCCCCAGCTGCCCGCACACCTTGAGCTTGCCGTCCAGGAAGAGCTGGCAGAACTCTGAGATTCTCTCGGCCGTCAGCTCGTCCGACTCGGGCTTGTACTTGGTCATCTCCTCCTCCAGCGTGATGAGCCGCACCGCCGGGCACTCCTCCTTCTTCAGCCCGAAGAACTCCAGGATGCGCTGGTTGTCAGCGTGGTCACTGTCGATGAAGATAAACAGGATCTTGGGGGAGAAAAGGCGCACTGAGTCAGCGTCAGCCTAAGCTCCCGGCCCACTCTGCCGAGCCCAGCTGGTGCCCACCTTGCCCTTGAAGCCCTCCGCGGCCTTCTTAAAGCTGCTCAGCTTGCCGTCATAGTCGGACACGCTCTTGGGCAGGAACAGCAGGATGTGCGTCTTGATCTCCCCTCCGAAAATTTTCGGGGCAGTCTGTGCCACAGACAGAGGTCACTGGGTCAGAGCCCCGGCAGGGCGTGTGTCCCCCGCCCATCCTGGGGAGCTGTACCTGCTCAGTGAACTCAATGACCAGGGGCAGCTGGTTGTGCTTGATGAAGTCCAGCAGGTTCTCCTTGGTGACCTCCCCTTCAAAGTTGTTCCGGCCTTCATCAAACTGCGGGCGGACACATGACAGGGGCTGTGTACGGGCTCTGCTGCCATGGTCTGCGCTTAACAATGGCGTCACCAAGGCCGGAAGATGGTTTCTGTCTTTCTGTTTGCTTTCTGCAGTACTAAGGATTAAACCCAGGGCTTGGGGCTGGAGGAGTGGCACAGCAGTTAAAGCACTGGCCCTGCAAATGCCAAGGCCCTCAGTTCAATTCCCCAGCACCATATAAAGCTGGACATGGTGGCGCTTGCCTGCAATACCAGCATTCGAGAGGCTGAGGCAGGAGGACGGCTCTAGCCTGGGTTACCTAGTGAGTTTAGGACCAGCCTGAGACTGCCTCAGAACAAAAGGCAACTCGGCTGGAAGAACAGCACAGCGGTCAGAGCACCTGCCTATCAAGTGCAAGACCCTGCGCTCCCTCCCCAGCAGAACATCAACCGAGTGTCCATGTAATCACAGCACCGGGGATACTGAGACTGAAGGTTGCTCCAAGCTCAAGGCTGCCCGGCCACACGGTAAGAGGCAGTTTCGCAGATAAACTCCATCCTCAAGCCTATTTCGCTTCTGATTTTGAAACAGTCTCATGAAATCACTGAACTGCCCAAGTTGGATTCAAATTGAGACCCTCTTGCCTCAGCCTCCCAAGAGCAGGACCTTGAGCATTTCTGACCCCAGCTGGCTGCTCCACCAGGGTGCAGGGCCGAGCACCTTCTCCTCCTACTGGCCACAGCACTTCCCTTTGCACATCCCTGGGTACTGACAAGAGCCTGGCACTGGGGCGCAGCCCCAACAACAGCCACCCTGGCATCCAAGGCGCATTGAGGGGACACTGGTGCCAGCTGTACTCATCAATTTGGCTGCAGGATTGAGCTGCTGCCCAGGCAGAGTCCGTACTGTGAACAGTGTCCCCCGAGGTCACTCACTCCCTATGTGAGCTCCACAGCAGAGGGAAAGGCCAGGAGGCCCTGAGCCACGATCTGGCAGGCGAGCCACGGGTGGAGGCCTTTTCCACACTCCCTGGGTTCAATGTTGAGCCACCAGAGGCTGGCAGCATGCGGCTCCTTGCCCTATGGGACAATACTCACCCCCTATAGTGCTAGGCGTCACCCACTGCACCCAGACCAAGCCCAGGTGAACACGACGGGGTACAACCTCCTGGGAACACAGCCATAAGGACGTAACTGGTCTACTCTGGTACAATCACACTCCCACCCAGTCCGAGACAGAGCCCCGTGTGGTTCTATTCAAGGACACCAAGACGGGTGTCATGGAAGGGCCCTGGCTCCACACTCTCACATACATCACCAAAGAGCCCAACTCTCAACAGCCTTCCCAGCAGCCTCAGTTCACCCTCAGGATTGGCTGAGCTGCCCTAAGGGCAAGAAAAAGTGCCAGCCACTACCTGGCATCAGCTCCAAGGACTGTGTCTAGTGGTGAGCAGAAACCAGAAAAAAGAATTAAACACTGACACCTTGAGCGGGTGTCAGTGTAGTCTGAACTTCCCGGGATGCGGAGGCAGGGCTGCTTGAATCCAGAAGGCCAGCTGCACACTGACAGCGAAGAGAGTATTCTTTGAGGACAAGAACAAGAAGCAACCCCGTGATCCCTAAGGACGTGTGACAGCCACACCCACACACCTAGCACCCAGGTGGTTTTCTACCAAGACCAGAGCGAGGGGCGGCCCTGGCCTGCACTGGACATGGTGACAGAGTCCTGAGACCTGACCCCCTTCTCATGCTCCAGAGCTTCTGCTCCATAACCCCGCCCAGAATTCCCAGGGCAATGAGGCACCTCACTAAAATTCTCTGGCACCTGCGTGGGGAAACCTGGCCGCCAGAACTTCTGTCCCTTCAGGGATGTCGCAAGGGCTACTGGCTGAGTGGAGCAGGCTGGTTCTGAAGAGGGGGGGACCAGGAAAATGGCTAAAGCCCATCCTCCAAGGTAGAAGGTGGGACCCACCCTAAGCCCTGGTTCCAGAAACTAATGTTCCCCTTACCCCAAAGCCACCTGGCACCCACCTACAAAGCCATTTCAAAGGCAGAGGACACACATGAACGATAATCCCCAAACCACTCATCCACTTCTGCAAGCGTTCCGGCCTGACCACGTGGCCTACATACAGCTCTGCTGTACCCGAAACCTTCCTGCTGCTGGGAACAGGCCGGGCCAGGTCCCTGTGACCTGCCCACCAGCCCAGGTTCTTCTCCCAGGCAAGTTTCCCTCCTGTCCCTGAACACCCTTCCTCCTGGACACATGGCATGAACCTGGTGCCTTGCCCAGATACTGTGGCCCACCCCAGCCCTGCCTGCCTTAGTAAAAGCCAGCGGCCTGAGCGGGAGGAATGGCACAGCAGTTAAAGGGCTTGCCCTGCAAGTGCAAGACCAAGTTCGATTCCCCAGCAACACATAAAGCTGGCAAGGTGGCACAAGCCTGTAATCCCATCACTCAGGAGGCTGAACCAGGCAGACTGCCCTGATTCCAAGGCCAGCCTGGACTACACCAGTGAGTTCAAGACCAGCCTGGGCTACAGAGCAAGACCCTGTCTCAAAAAAAAAAATCACCCACTGCCATCTGAGGCAGGGAAGGTCTGGAAACATGTGACAGTCGGGCAGCACTGTGAACGTCGTGCCACCAAACTGGACACTCAAAAATGGTCAAGGCAACCAGTGGTGGTGTGTGGATCTTCCCACGACCGAAGAGTAAGCTGAACTTAAGAGCCTGGTGCAGTGGCCCATCCAGAGCTCTGGGAAACTGAGGCAAGAGGGTGCAAATTAAAGCCCAGCCTGGGCAACCTAGCGAGACCCTGTCTCAAAAAAGGCTGGGGATCTGGCTCAGTATAAAGGCTCTAGGCTCAATTCTACACCCCACAAAACAAAGGCTGCGCTCCAGGGTCAGGTGGGAAGGGTATCATGTGAAGTGGCCTCAGCAGGGTTACTTAGAGGCCACAGGACCACAGAGACCCCTGGTGATCATTGCAGCAGTCCAGCTGAGGGCAAGCTTCCCTCCCCAGCCGCAGGCAACACTGCCTCCTGCAGACCAGCCCGCCACTCACCTTCTTGAGGAGGACCACCCCGTCCTTGTCCATCTGGTACTTGGAGAACACATCGCCACTGGATGTGATTCCGAAGGGTATGTCGTCCACAGCCTCTGCTGCCAGTAAGAACTGCTTGGCCGTGTCTGACTCTACGTCCTGAAGGAAGGAGGACAGCCAGCGGTGACCACCAGGCCAGCTGCCAGCGGCGGGGCCCCACCCTCGGGAGCGAGAGACTGAGGTGATGACAAGAAGCCCCACCTTGAAGAAGCCAACAACGGCCACCTCGCTGGACTCCACCAAGGACTCTGCCGCAGCGCCGTCGGGCAGGGTGGTGGCTGCAGGGCCCGTGCGCTTCTTCAGCCAGTTCACAATGTCGTCAGCTTCTCTGCCAGCTGCACCCCAGATAAAGGCAGGCGCCACAGTGAAAGGCTGTCGCCCCTCACTGCCTGCAGCTCCCCCGGGCTCTGCCCCCAGGCGCTCCCCACTAGGAGGTGATGCGGAGGCACAGCCCGCGCCCGCCTTCCCAGCTCCTCCAGAGCCGAATCAGGAGAAACAGATTTGAAATGAGCCCAAGCAACTTGTCAACTTCCTCAAAAAACAAATAACCCAAAACCAGTATCACACAAGCCCAGTATGATGGCGCACGCCTATCATCCCAGCATTTGGGAGGCTGAGGCAGGAGGACTGCAGTGAGTCCCCGTCTCAAAAAAACAAATGAATAAATAAAGAGGGGAGTCATTGTCACCTCTGAAGGATCACAATAGAAATCTCATTTCTTCTTTCTTTTCAGACAGCGTCTCACTCTATGGCTCAGGCTGGTCCTGAACTCACTACGGAGCCCAGGCTGGCCTCGGACTCACAGCAATCCTCCTGCCTCAGCCTCCCGAGTGCTGGGATTGCAGGCGTGTGCCACCATGCCCAGTGTCTGTTGGCGCTGGGCCACGCCTCCAGCTTCACTTTTACTCTTCAACCCCTCTCCCTTTCCTCGATCTTGGACACTTCCTCCCTGTGGGATTCTCTTCATGCGAGCTCCCCACTTTGACTGCTATGGGTCCCCTACTCCTGTTCTCCCATTTCCCATGTCTCAAGACAGCAGAAACAGAGCTTGCACCCACCGCTGGTCCATGCCAAGAGAGGAAAGCTCACAGCTCACGCCTCCTCGGAGGTGGAAGCCAACAGACGTGTCCCCTCTCCTCCAGGAGTGGGACTGGCCGAGGGGGAAAGAACGCCCCACCCAGGGTTACCAGTAAGACCCCACAGCCAAGCATCCACACAAAGCCGAGTGGCCAGTACAACTCAACTCGGAAGCGACACTCACTACCGGACGCAGGAACTCCTGAAGAGCCACAGTGACTGTGGAAGAGGCCCCCAGGAGCGGGCAGCGCAGCACAGCGGTCACAGCGCTTAGCTGGCACGTGCGGGCCAGTTTGATTCTGTAGCACCACAGAAAAATATGGGTGGGGCTGGAAGAATGGCACAGCGGTAAAGCGCTTGCCAGTACTGCGTTTATTCCCGTGTCACATAAGGGTGGCCATCATGGCGGCACGCACCTGTAATCCCAGCACTTGTGAGGCTGAGGCAGGAGGACTGCCATGAGTCCAAGGCCAACCTGGGCTACAGAGTAAGACTGTCTCATGAAAAAATAAATAAATGAAAATAAATAAATATAGCTCCCTGGGTCTTACTCTGTACTGAGGGGGGAAATAAAGAAAGAAATGCTGCGTTTGGCTTACTGGCTGGCACACCGTGTGGACAGCTCAAGTGTCCTCTAGGTGCTCTGGCCATGCTGTGGCTCTGAGACGTGCAGGGAGCTCCAGCCTCATGTGGCCAGAGCCAGCCCGCCTTGCTTCCTCTCCTCTGGTCAGCCTCCGGGACAGCTCAGACAGCAGCCCACTGGGCGCCACTGCGGACACGGCCCTCTCTGCTCACAGGGCTTTCCAGGGAAGGGGCTGTCCTCACAGAACCCTGGGACACAGAACGGGGGGCCCTGCTGGGCTACACCCCTTGCTGAGCTCTGGCCTGATCCAAACCCCTGGGCAAACACAAACAAAAGGGCCATGTAGCGTCACCTGTGTATTCCTTGGGGGCTGCCGTGTCTCCATTCTTGAAGAACTTGATGGTGGGGTAGCCGCGCACCCCGTACTGCTGGGCCAGGTCAGACTCTTCGGTGGCATCCACCTTCGCCAGGCGGATCTCAGAACCTTCAGCCTTCAGCTTCCCAGCGGCTTTGGCATACTCGGGGGCCAGTGCCTTGCAGTGGCCACACCAAGGGGCGTCTGAGGAGGAAGCAGGTGGGACGCTGGGAGGCGGCTCTGGGTCCAGCCTCGAGACCTTTTTTTTCCCCCTTGAGACAGAGTCTCACCCTATAGTCTAGGCTGGTCTTGGGCTCATTCTGTATCTCAGGCTGGCCCAGAACCCATGGCAATCCTGCTGCCTCAGCCTCTCTAGGGCTGGGATGGCAGGTGTGTGCTACCATGCCCAGCTAGTATGTGGTGCTGGGGAACTGGACCCAGGCAGGCACTCTAGTCACTGAGCTGTGCCCCCGGCCCATGGCTTCCCTTTCTTCTTTATACTTTCCTTCATCAAAACCTTATCTCTTCGTAAGATAACCCCTCTTAGCTCCTGACTCGCTGGCACTCTTGGGCAATATGAGTTCAGAGGCCACAAGTGACAAGCCAACCCCCCCGCCCCACGACTGCCACCACTAACGCAGGAGACAGGCCCTCCAACCAACTGTAACTTCCTCCTACCTGCAGGCAGGCAGGCAGGCAGGGCTGCCAGGGTAGCCTCAGGATTTCCCTTAAGAATCCAGGGATGGTCGGCCCAGGGGCGAGCCTGCAACCCCTGCTTTCTGGAGGGCTGAGATAGGAGGATCACACGAATAAGTAGAGCCTGGGCAGCTCAGCTTCGAGACCTGGCCTCAAAATTAAAACTGAAAACCGACCTGGGGCGGTGGCTCAATGTAAAGGCCGGGGTGGGACTGCCAGTCCCAGAAAGTAACAACTAAGTTCAAGGAAAGTTGGGGAGTCGACACCCCAGCCGTACACCCAGCAAGGACTGGTCCTGCTGCATCGGTGCACACGTGCCTAGGTGCGCACCGAACCCCGTCCCGGGCAGTGCAGGAGGACGTCAACAGAACTTGGCAGCCCCACTGGCCATAAGACGCCCACTCCAGACAACAGCCGGGGCTCAGATACTTGTAAAACACAATCAAAGGCTTCCTTCCAGTCCGGCTTGCGAGCCGAGGCCGGGCGCGCAAGGGCAGGTTAAAGGCGGCGTGACGGAGGGGGCACGGCTTTCCTGGGTCCGCTGGGGTGACTAAGTAGTAGGGCTGGACCTGCCTCCTCCGCCTCCTGCGTGCCCGTCTCAAGGCCATCCTGTCTTTCCTACGCTCGCCCAAGGATCCTGCCCCGTGGACGTCGGGCACGAACACACCTCCTTGGCACCTGGCCTGGCCGTCACCCTCAAGGACCCCCGGACACTCAGGACGGCCTTCGGGATGACAGTGGGCGCGCCCGGGCCGCTCGGGGGCCCGCGGGGCTCTGCGGGGCGGCGCCCAGCCCTCCCGCCCGCCCGCCATGCCTGCGGCGCACTCACAGAACTCCACCAGCAGGTACTTATGCGCCGCCAGCGCCTCCGCAAAGTTGCTCTTCTTCAGCACCAGGACGTTGTCTTCCTCCTCTGGGGCCTCGGCACCCACCCGGGCCGCCACGGCTAAGGCGAGGCACAGCACAGCGCGGCTCAGCATGTCGGACGTCAGAGACTGGCGGGCAGGGGGGAAGGAAGGGCAGAAGGATCCGACCGGCGCCTCCGGTACAGCCGAGGCGACGAGGACGCGCGCCTAACACGGCCTCGCCTTTATAAACGCCGGACCGAGGACGCGCCCGCCCCCCCACCCGCCGCCGCGGGCGCTTGCTTCCACGCGCACGCGCAGCTCCGGGCTTTTCGATTGGTCGGCGAGCTGCGAGACCCGCCCTCAGCAAGCTCGGATTGGACATCCAACTTAGGCCCTGCCCCGGAGTCGGAAACGCTGAGGAGTCCAATCTCGCCCTCGTCTAAGATTGGCTGGCGCTCTCGCGCTCACTCGGTTCTCCAGTCTATGATTGGTTCCTGGCAGAGAACTTTCTCTTCCTCGACTTCTGACTGGTGGTTTCTCCCACACCTTCCGCGGGTTTGGAATGGCTACTGCTTTCGGCTGCTTGGA
>PVKB01005418.1:0-98253 GCA_004027205.1 Ctenodactylus gundi
AGGGAAGGGCAGCCAAATGATGACAGGGTGAGGGAGGAAAAAGAACACGAATGTGTAACAATTTGGATAAAATCAATAATAAAAATAACAGTATAGTAGCAATCATACACCAGCAGAAACAACTTTAGTTGCGTTAATTTGTTTAGTCATGATTGCACTCGTGGGTACATATTACTCTGATTTATAGAAAAGTTAGAGAGATTATGTTAAGGTCATTATTTAAGCTATATTTTGTCTCCCTCTAAAGTCTAGTTCTGCACCATTGAACTTTATCATTTGGAACCTTAACTCAAATGTAAAGTTCAAAGTATTCTCCTCTGGCCCTTTGCCCCGTCAGCCTGAGCCACCGTGGTCCAATCAATCTTCTATCCTGTTCTGACTACTTCTCAGCCATGTCCAGGGAGCCTTTTCTATTCCTTGCAAGTTTTCTTTCCTATTTGTTTTTTGAACACCAATCTCTGGCCATGAAATATCTCTTTATTTTCTCCTTCCTACTCCCTCTACCTCATTGTTGATACAAGCTGATGGGCTTTGCTCCAAGTTAGGACATTTTAGTCCACATTTCTCTTGGTACCCTTTCAGTTGTCAAAGATCCAGTTGCCGCAGCTTGCTGGCTATCTGAACCTGTGCCTGTTCTGTACAGAATAATTGTTTAGGGGTAGCATGTTCTGTTCAGTGTCCCTGCCAAATCAGTGGTAGAACATTCTGTATGTCATTGATCAGACGTTTGTTGCTCTGTTAAAAAACTCCCAAACGTCTCTGCTTCTTTAACTATTTTTCATTGTTTTTAGATGTCCTTTAGGCTTTAAAAGTGGCACCTCAAGGTCAGGATGTCCCCACTGTATTCGGTTTTCCCAAAACAATTCAGCCTCCGGTGTGCACCTACCCTTCTACACCCCGGAACTTTAAGGCAGTCTCCTTTGAGTCTCTATTTTCTTCTTCCCCTTACATCTAATTAGCTACCCTTTCCGGTAGGCGGTCTTTACCCAGCCCGTTGTGTCTGTCCTCTCCTACTCTTCATTCTCACCATTACAATTCTAGTTCATATTTTCTTTACTACTATCATTACTTACACATAAATTTCCTAGAGTTGCTAAGTTGTCTCTGCTTCAAATCCATCTCATATAATTTAAAAGTGCTAATCAAGTTACTTTTTTATATAGAACAAACGCTAGCTTCATAGAACTTTTAGAATGAAACTTTTCTTTTCCTTCTTGACTCTGAGCATCAACGGGACACCATCCCTAGCACGCAGCTCAGGGCTCCTCCACTGCTAACTCCCAAATACTACATTTGCTTCTTGGTGTTCTCCCTGCCCTGTTTCGTATTTGTTGATTCTGTTCTCAGTGAAATTTTATCTGTCTGGTTTCATTAAAGTTAACTCCACTTTTCAAATCAGCTGCCATTCCTGTGGCCTCGCTGTCTCTCTCTTGGTGTTCTGTAAGAGAGGTCCTGCATGGTCTCGCCTGCTTCTGTGACCTCTCTCATTTTATCTTCCTATCTATCACACGTGCTTCAGCCCTGATGACTTTCCAAAAACTGTTTCCTCGTGTGCTGAGCCGTTCCATCTGTGAGCTTTTACCTTTGTTCTGTTTTCTACCCAGTAGCTTTTTTCTCTGATCTTCATAATAACTGGACCCAATGAATCCTTCAAATTACAGCTTAAGTCGCTTGTTCAGTGTTGTCCCTCCCCTTACGTCCTGGCTAACACACCCTGATGGCGAACCCTTCTCTATTTTATTACTCTGTTATTTCATACTAGCTTTTATTTCCACCTGAGATTACCAGCACCAGTAGGGATTTGAGTCTACTGACTCTTGGTCCCAAGTGAAAAGAAGTTCTAGACTCCTGCCAGATTAAAGAGGGTTGAATCCTTAATGGACTGTGATTTCCACTTTTCCCCTACTTCCTTTTTTCTCCTCTCCAACTCTGGTTTTCACTTCTTTCTCTGTGAATAGGCTCTTTTCTTCTTTCTTTTGAAACATTTTGCACGTTTCTTCAGTGTTCAGAACAAACAGCAATGCCCCTAGAACTCCAAAAATTATATTTTACGCAGTTGAAAAAAATCTTCTGGAAGATGATCTGCTAACTTGATCCAGCAGAAATTTAAAATTCCTGTTTAGGTTTATGCTTCACACAAACTCTTCCTCACTGCTATTTCCCACTTTGCTGCTCCCCCGACTCAACTCCAGGGACAAAAGGTTGCTTTACATCCTTTTCTTTACTGTTGATTCACAGTTTGAGATTTGTGTTTGTCTGTCCTGACTCCTGACAACAGGGCGTAACTCCCAGAGAAGGAGATGCTTTCGATGGAAAGGTGCTCCTGTGTGGCATGGCACCTTAACTCAGACTCTACACTGCTACATCTCTTTTGGTCCACACACCTAACTTAGAGCATTTACTGTGAGCTGTTTTAAGGTAGTTTTTAAACTGCAATTATAGGTTAATTTATAGAAACTTCTGACTCTTTTTTCTTTTATTCTTCTGTTGTTTTACTATAAACAAACCCTGAAACAAAAACCAAACCAAACCAAAAAATAAAAATAAAAAGACTGTGCATGCTTTTGAATATTAATTCTAAACCCTCCTTGGGACTGAAGAATAACAAAGTGAAAGGGAGTTTTTTTTTTTTAAACCAAGGTATTATTATGTTAAATTAATTGGATCGAAGATTACATAGAATTTGTAAATAAGAGCCTGGGGGATGGAGGCAAGAGAATTGCAAATTTGAGCCCAGTCTAAACAACTTCAGGATTAATGAGATCCTGTCTCAACCATGTGAAAAAAGGCAGGGGGGTGGGGGGGAGGGTTGGGGGAGATTGAGTTTATAGCTCTATGCAAAGGCTCTGGGTTTAATTTCCAGATTACACACACACATACACACACACACACACACACACACACACACAGAGTATACACAAAGCCTGAATCCTAAAGTAAAATTTGATAACATGAATGTTCTGTGATGTTGTATTTTCTGGGTATGTTGTATTTTGATGTGTCCACATGATAAAATCCCCTAAAAGTTCTATTTAGGTTAGCATATAAGTATGCAAGCACTCATGTAATGAACCAAAATTCCCTTTTGTTTACACAGTGTAGGTAAATGTTGAACAAATGAATTAATTTGAATTTTGTTAAAATAAATGTAAGGAAATGTTTGACACGGTTAATGTACGTTTTGCTTACGATGCTATCCAATCAGAATAATGTATTTCTTTGTCAAAATTTTAATGTACAGAGTAGGCATGATAGTGCATGCCTGTCATGCTAACACTTAGAGAGGCTGATGTAGAGAGATCAAAAGTTTGTAACCATCCTAGGCAATTTAGCATCTTAGATGTTAAAAACCAAAACAAAGAAACAAACAAACAAAAACATACTCAGTATCAAGGCCCAGGGATCAATCCCAAATACCATTAAGAAAAGAAAGATAAAATGTGTATTCTTATGTTTGTTTTGTATGTTTAATGTACTCCTGTGATATCTTGGTTTTCACAGGTAGCAAAAAAATCTACTGAGAGATGCTTTGGCTGACATACAACTATCACAAAATTTTTGGCAAATGTTTGTGATAAAGTTTAGAAACTCATTAGGTGATTTATTGGCAGAACATGGAGGAATTTGGTCTATAGTTGATGTATTTGGATAAAAAAGTCAGGACAAAATAAGTTAACAGTAAAGATATACACAAAGAAGCCAAATAACTATGAGAATGTAACCAGAAAAGTTTGATGAATTGTTTATGCTAACTGCTATCTAATCTTGCCTGTATTCTACCAACTCTGACACTTTTTCATGTCCTTATCTCACTTTTGATTATTTGCCCCAACTTGTAGAATATGATTATAAAACTTGTGTCTTCCAAATTCAAGCAATTTCAAGTCAAGCTAATGTTACCCATGAATTTCAGCTTATTTAGACTAGAATCTGTGAACCCAATCTGGTCCTCATTACATATGGCTGTGAGACATTTTTACAACCTCCAAGGTTAGGCAAGGTCAGTGTCCTCATGTCAGCAGAAAGCAGTTGGTGGTGATAAGAGTTTGTTGTCCATCTTTTCTTAAGAATATAGAGGATTCAATCTGTCAGGGGAAATGAGACTGTCAAGGACCACGAAGGGGACAAAGGGTGGTGCAGTGCTAGGGTCTGTTAGCCATTAAAAGTTGAGTACACATTCCTTCTTTGCCTTTTCAAGTAATGTTATCAATATTATAATTATTATTGTTACTATGTTATTACAAGAGTCAAATCAACCACAGGACAAAGTGATGTCAAAATATCTCCGAGGATGTACTAAACCACTATTTATCTGTATCTTTCATGAGGAAGAGATTTCCTTTGAAAATATCATATTCATAACCAGTAGAAAATTACTAGACACCCCCTCCCTACAATATAGCCATGTAAAACAATGCTAATATTAATTAAATAATACAAATAACACTAATTAATACTAATACTAATTAAATAGTGCATGAACAATAACTATATATCAAATGCCAGATGTTTGAAAAGGTTAATATTCCTTCAAAAATTGTTTCATTCTAAAAGACTGTTTATTTACTTTGTTTTGTGGTACTGAGACGATTTGAATTCTTTCCCTGGGGATGTTATGAACTGTCTTTTATAATTGGTGATCATTTACATATAATGAATAAACAAATTGTATACTAATTTTCTTTATATTAAAATTTACTTTATAAAATATGCTCTTTTACAGGTGTATGAATAGTTGCTAGAAAAATCACTGACAATTTTAAAGCAAAATGAAATTCTTTCTGTTGCTTTCGGCCATCGGACTCTGCTGGGCTCAGTACACCCCACATACTCAGCCCGGACGGACATCGATTGTCCATCTGTTTGAATGGCGCTGGGCGGACATTGCTCTGGAATGTGAGCGATATTTAGCTCCCTATGGATTTGGAGGGGTTCAGGTGAGTATCATTACAGTTTAAATTTCAGACTTTATGGTGGTTATTATAAATGGCATATTAATCAGTTTCAGTGATATGGAGAGCAATATTTTACTTCACATATAAATACTACAAAACAGGTTTCTGAGAAAAAATTGTAATATTGTTGGCTACTTTTTACTTTGTCTGAGGATATGAGCAGAGCATCTCCGATGTGCTATTAATATTTTTCAAGTGGTTACCAAGCAATATAGCTGCATATACAAAGATTCAGAAACAATGTCACATTGTTGTTTAGTTTCTAAGAATTTGATAATCTAAAGTCCTAATTTGACTATTATTAAGATTGTTTTATGTGTAGGTCTCTCCACCCAATGACAACATTATAGTTAACAACCCTTACAGACCTTGGTGGGAAAGATATCAACCAATTAGCTATAAATTATGCACAAGATCCGGAAATGAAGATGAATTCAGAAACATGGTGACTAAGTGTAACAACGTTGGTGTAAGTAAATTTAAATTTCATTTTAAAAATTGGAAAAAGGAAAATAGTTTCTCTGCCTCCTGTTTTCCTGGAAATAAGTTCTTCATATTGCAGTGTTCTAAAATTTTACTTCATTCTTTAGCTTAACACAAAATCAACTATTACCTTCTGTTCAACAGTTGTAAATTCTTGTGTTTATGTCACTTATCAACTAAATAAGAGACAATTTAAAATTAATGAAGAGTTTACTTATAAAGTAAATCATTTATTTACTCTTATAACTAGACTCATTTTCTATCAACATTTT
The DNA here is from genome assembly GCA_004027205.1 of Ctenodactylus gundi. Taxonomy (NCBI): domain Eukaryota; kingdom Metazoa; phylum Chordata; class Mammalia; order Rodentia; family Ctenodactylidae; genus Ctenodactylus; species Ctenodactylus gundi. The sequence goes on from PVKB01005418.1 coordinate 5,711, forward strand.
TCTACTTAGGAATCGGAAAGTCTAGTTACAATAATGATTTATGTATCCGTCCATAATTCCTGGCTTTTCTTACTCATTGGCTTTTTTAGTAGGTAACTAACTCTTCACTCTGGCGAAGTAAAGAGTAGAAGTTGTTTCTTTCTCCTGGTGGCTCACTGAAATTTCAAAAGCCAATAATCTCTCCTGTATTAACTGATTGTTACCTACCAAAATGGCCATCTCCATCATTAGAGTTATGATAGTTTATGGTTCTCTCAATTTATAATTTATATAGACACTAGACTAAGTAGTTGGAAATGTAGTTCTTTGTTTTGCAGGTTTTCTTTCACAATCACTTTTGATCTTGTAGGAAAATAAAATTATGAAATAGCAAAGCAATATTTTCGAGTTTTATTAACATGCAATAATGCTTTGGATTTCTACCTCAAGCCAAATTGAAGTAGACAATTTGTTTTTCAGGTCCGTATTTATGTGGATGCTGTAATCAATCACATGTGTGGTGAGGACCATGGCGCAGAATCAAGAAGTACTTGTGGAAGTTGCTCCAATCCTCGCAATAGGAAGTTTCCAGCCGTTCCCTACTCTGCTTGGGATTTTAATGATGGTAAATGTAAAACTGGAAGTGGAGGCATCGAGAGCTATAATCAAGATGCTGATCAGGTAATTCTTAAAAGAATAGTGATCTGAATGAAAAACTATGCTGATTATGCATATTTACATTACTGAATGTAATAGTAGATGCAAATTTAAATTCCTTTGTCTAGTTTACTGGGACTCAGTGCTTAAAAATAGTCAAAACCTTTCTTCTAAGTACACAGTGAGAATATACTAAAGTGGAATAGAAAAAAAAATAGAATTCCAATCAATTAAAGAGCTCATATTTTCTACATATTCATTTCATACTGGAAAATATTTCAAAAGTGTATGTCCACAGTATAATGATATATAGTGAAATCATCATGTAAATATGTGATGATGTCATGAATAAAGAAGCAAATGGATTCTTGGGAGAAATGATTTTTCATGAATCACACACTTCTTAACAGGTCAGAGATTGCCGTCTCACTGGTCTTCTTGATCTCGCACTTGAGAAAGATTATGTGCGTACCAAGATTGCAGATTACCTGAACTATCTCATTGACATCGGCGTAGCCGGGTTCAGACTCGACGCTGCTAAGCACATGTGGCCTGGAGACATCAAGGCCATTCTGGATAAGCTGCATAATCTCAACAGCACTTGGTTCCCTGAAGGAAGCAGACCTTTTATCTACCAGGAGGTACAGCAAATTACGTGCATGCATGTAATACAGCATCACTTTGCTCATTGGAAAAAATAGCAAAATTAAGTACACAAGTTCCATACGTTAATAACTGAGTCACAGCTGTATGCTTTTCTTTTCATTTATTCGGATAATACATCCTAATTCTTCGTCACAGTAGTTTTATAAAAGTTCAGAAAATTTATTTAGGCTGAACACCTCACTATACCACTCGTCTCTCTGAAGTCTGTACAAACGACAGAAAATTGTATAGCTCTTGTTGTCTAAAACAGTTATCTCTTATTCATAGTTTGTATTTTGGTTATATCACTATTCGCTGTTGGAATCTTGGTTCTATCAGCAATATGTTTTTAGGAAAATTGATTAACTTTGATAATGTTTAGATCATTGCTTTATTAGGTGAATTGAATGAGTTGATAATTATCAAGCACCAAAAATATTGTCAATCATATAGTAAATTTCATGTTCATTTGAGTTGTTATTATAATTAAATCAGGTTAGTATTGTAACAGGCTAACCAGACAATTTATCATTGTGTTTCTTTCAGTACCATAGCATATGCTTTATTAACAGCAACAGCAATTAGAATCTTAATATAAGAAAATTATTTGGGGAATTTCAAATATATAACTAAAGATTTTTAATAAAATACTAATTTTCCATTAAGAAGTGTTTCTGTATAATAATCTCCCCCCCAAATATTTCTACTAGGTAATTGATCTGGGTGGTGAATCAGTTAAAAGTAATGAATATTTTGGAAATGGCCGAGTGACAGAATTCAAGTATGGTGCAAAATTGGGCACAGTTATTCGCAAGTGGGATGGAGAGAAGATGTGCTACTTAAGGTAAGTAAAATGTGACAAGCCACTTAAAATTTCCCATACATATCTATTACTTACATCTCTCCAATATGAGTTATCTTAGAACATTCTCGTTTGGACAATATCAAGAAATTGATTTTTTAATAATGAAGGTAATAGTTGTCTAAATCCAAATTAACCATCCTTTATTCAAATTTCAATCATAACAAAGTATTCTGGAAATACAAAATATCACCTAGAGGTTTTAACCGATGTGTTATATGACTCTACTAGATTTGATTAATATTAGTCTATAATTTGTTAAATTCATTAATCAAAATGATCATGAAATGCCAACAATGTGGCCATTTTCTGAAGTTAGCTGTATTAGATTAATTAATTTGAAATACTGAAATGTTTATATTACAGAATGAAGTATTGAAGTCTTATTTTTACTCCATTTTTCATGTGTAGTACGATTGAATGCTGACTCCTCTGAAATCCATCTAAATTATGACATATACTTAAGCCAATAAGTTCTAAAAGGTATCTTTTCAAAGCAATACTGGTACATCTACAACTTGTGTGTAAATAATCCACACATGTAAGTGGACATGGAGTATATTTATAGATTACTTGTATTTGTAAATATGACAATATATTATATATGCATATAATTGTATGTAATACTATACATATATATTACAAAATCCTATGAGTAACTATTTAATGAGAATTTATATGAGAATGCTAGATAGAAATGCAGCTTTAGATTGCTCTAAATCTATTGTAAAATAGTACACACACATACACGTACACACACACCAACACACTTGTATGCCTCTTATATTTTGAAAATAGGAACTGGGGAGAAGGCTGGGGCTTTGTGCCTTCTGACCGAGCACTTGTCTTTGTGGATAACCATGACAACCAACGAGGGCATGGAGCCGGGGGAGCATCTATTCTTACATTCTGGGATGCCAGGTAGGAAACAACATTCTCCACCTTTTTAATGATGGTAAAAATGATCTGTTCTATTCTCATATCACACTGTAACTTTCAGAATGTATAAAATGGCTGTTGGATTCATGCTGGCTCATCCTTATGGATTCACACGAGTTATGTCGAGTTACCGTTGGCAAAGAAATTTTCAGAATGGAAAAGTAAGTTTTAGAGTTGTTCAAAATATTTTTATCAAGATAAAGAAGGCGATTTTGTTTTATTGTAACATAAGCATATTATACTTGGTATTTTTTCATTAATTATGCTACGTATTTTGAGGCTCTGACTCAGTAAAGCAAAGGATATTAAAGAAGTAAATTTTATGTTTTCTATTGTCAAACAGTAGGAAAACTGTTTCAGAAATATGACAAATATCCATCTGCAGTTAAGAAGAAAGGAATCGCTTAGAATGAAAGCAAGATATGAGAAATGAAAATATGTAATTTTCATAATTACCTTATAGAGTTTAAATAAGAATTGCATATTTGACCCTTGAAAAACTCAAAAGTAGCTTCTGATCATAGTATGAGTAAAAATGTATTCGTTAAATAGATTTTAAAAATTGTATGAAATACAAAGAGATGAGTCAATTCAGCTGAGGTTAAATAGGAAAAATATAACACAGAGAAAAATAGCCAGCCTAGTGGTACAGACCAGTAATCAGAGCAGTCCCGGAAGCTGAGGCATGAAGATTGCAAATTTGAGCCTAACGTGTGCAATTTAGGAACTTAGAGAGACCTGTCTCAAAAATAAAAATAAAAAAAGCTAGGAATTTGGACTTCGTATGAAGGCCCTAAGATCAATTCAGTACTCGATCTTCCCCCCAAAAAGGAAGTATTGAATGTTATGCCAAGGGCAGGAAGGATGAGACAAATATCTGAGAGCATGGTAAAGGCATTAAAATAGAGGAGCAATCTCAAAAAAAGAAATTGAGAAATAAGATTATGAATGTTTGACTAAAGAGCTAAAGGATGATTTTTAACTAAAATTTTCAGAAGCCATACTTTACAGAAATGACTTATCGAAAGCAGAAATTTCTGTTGCCTACAATCATACAAATATCTGTCTAGTGTGTTTCTACATTCTTTTAACTTTAAGAAACTCATTATGCTGTTTAGAAACAGATACTGCTGTGGGGAGCTTCCATATACAGAATATGTCTATTTCATTGCGTAAATGTCTCATATTTCTTTTAATTGGTTTTATAATCTCTGGAGTCATGAATTATTTCCATATCTTATTTTCTTATGACATCTCCATCTTAAAAGTACTTTTGCATACAAAAAATAAAACCTTATATTTTTTTCACAGTTCATCGTATGTGATGGCTGTACCGTTGTTTTTTCTAGAATTACTCTTAAGTTTTTTTTTAAAGAAATAGCTTAAAAGTAATCAAAAAGGAAGGACATTAAAATATTAATTTAATAAAGATTACTAGGATGTATTGACTAGTACATTTACCCAAAGGTAGTATGGAATCAATTAAGGTTCCATTATTATAGTCAAGGCATTCTCATATACATTGTTTAGTTTTAATAGACATCAAATAATATCGGTACTTTACAGATGAGGAAACTGAAGCACAGAGAAATTATATGTATTGGTTATTTTTAGCTAGTAATACTGGAGCTGATATTTTAATCCGAGTAGTCTGACATTAATTTTTTTCATTGTTTCGAAGACATTGAATTGTGATATTATCAAGCCATTGATTCGAGTGAAAATAAATGATTAAAAATGTGCTACCTTGTCTTTTGGCAGTAGAAAACCAGAGTCTGAACAGATTATATGGATTTGGTAAATATCTATAAAAGTATAGAGGTTCTAGGAAAACACGGCTATTCCTATACACTTGAAAGAAGAATAGTTCCCTGTGTGGGGGAGTCCTCTTCCGCTCAGGGTGCAACTTCCTGCAAAGGAGGAAGGGGACACCTGGCTAGCGAGGCAGGTCAGGTGACTCACCTCTGGTGATCAGTGGTCTGGCAAATGTCATGTCCAAATCACCCTCACATCCCATGGAACCTGGGAATGGGGGAAGGTGGGAGGGCAGGGCGGAGAAAAGTAAATAAAAATGAACATGTTTGATATGTATGGGAGCCTGTCCTCCAGTACAAATGAAGTCATGTAGCACAAATATATACTACTACAATAAATTAAGAAAACTATGGAGGAAGTTGGAGTCTAAATAAAGACATTGCAGAAAAAAGTAGTGGGATTAATTAGGTTTGGTGTGATAAAAAGGATGATGCAAATTTATTATTTTTATTATAAAAACTGAGATCATTTTTCATGATTAAGGATATTAATGACTGGATGGGGCCACCAAATGACAACGGGGTGACAAAAGAGGTAACCATTAATCCAGACACGACTTGCGGCAATGACTGGGTCTGCGAACATCGCTGGCGTCAAATAAGGTAAGAACATTTGATATCCTGTAATAGTTAACTTCCCTTAACATTTTATATTAATTAATTATAGATAAGGTCATGCTCTGTAGTCCAGGTAAGTCACAAACTCACTGTATAGCCCAGTTGGGCCTAAAACTCATGGCAATCCTCTTGCCTCAGTCTCCTGAGTGTTGGGATTACAGGCATGTGCTACCATGCTCAACTCCGATGTGGTGCTGGGATTTGAACCCAAGGCCTGTGTTCTGAGGCAAGTACTCTAAGTCCTGACCTATGCTCTCAGTTCCTTCTTAACGTTTTGTTTTAAACTTTCGAAGTTGAGGTAGCAGCATTTACATGATATTCTGCTTTTAGGAACATGGTTGTCTTCCGAAACGTCGTGGATGGACAGCCATTTTCAAATTGGTGGGACAATGGCAGCAACCAAGTAGCCTTTGGAAGAGGAAACAGAGGATTCATTGTCTTTAACAACGATGACAGGTAAGTGGGCACCAATTCACAATAACATTTCATATATTATATTCTTTTCCTTTTCTGCTCATTTATTTTTTTCGTATTTGAGAAAAGGTTTTGAGTCTGCCGTTAAGAAAACATAAAAATCAGATAAGTGCAGGAAAAAAATTATAATTACTTGTATTTTGTTTCTCTGTCTTTATAAGAATTGTCTAACTGGAGATTGTTTTATACACTCTTGTATCTGTATGTGTATGTGTGCTTCTGTAGGTTTTCTTCCCACACTCTACTTAATACATCAATGTAAAGGTTGTGAAATCACAGAAGATTTCAGTTTTGGGAGACTTGGTAGTAGAATACCAGTTTTATTTCTAGCTCTAACTCTCAAATACTAACTCTATGTTCTGCATGTCTGGTATACATGCTTCATTTTTCTTTCTCTCTTTAACAATTTTTTAAGCATGTGAGTAAGAAATACCTTATTTTATGGTCAATGATTTTCTACAGGACCTTTTTGAGGTTTAGTTCTAAAACTTCTCTTTGCTTAGCTTTCATTTGTGGCACTTATATATTCTATTTTTCTAGTCTAAAGCTACCCTCATATCTAGACCTATAGGTCACAAGGTCTCTTGATAAACAGTAGAAGTATCTCAGTCCATGGCCAACTTTATCTCACTTTCGCCTAATTATATTTATTGGCCAAGAAATTAATTGGAAGGAACCATGGATAGTTTTTAAATTTCTGTGTTTTGTGGATGGGAAAACTGAAACAAATCAATATAATATAGCTTTGTATCCCAAACAATATATACCACCAAAATGCAATAATGCTTTTACTTCTTGTCCATGGAGATATTAGAAAATAATCTCATTTAACTTCTTACTGAAAGTAATCAGCACTTATTTGTGTTTGTACGTCAACCAATCCGAGAACTTGGAAGAAATAGATGACTTGCTAGACACATACAAAGTACCAAAATTGAACCAAGAAGACATAAGTACCTTGAACTGTCCCATAATACACATGGAAATTGAGGCAGTAATAAAGTCTTTACAAATAAAGAAAGTCTAAGACTAGATGTATTCACAGCAGAATTTTTTCAGTACTTCAGACGAGAGCCAACCCCAGTGCTTTTCAAACTGTGTCATGAAGTTGAAAAAGAAAGAATACTACCAAACTCATTTTTGGAGGCTGGCAATGCCCTAGTACCAAAACCAGACAAAGATTTAATCAGAAAAAGAAAATTATAGACCAATCTTCTTAATGAACATAGATATAAAAATCCTCACTAAGATTTTGGCATATAGAATCTAGTATGTAATCAGAAAGATCACATACCCTGAAGAAGCAGGCTTCATTTCTGGGATGCAAGGTTGGTTTAACACACATAGATCAGTGTTATACACCACATTAGCAAAAACAAGAACGAAACCCACATGATCATCTCAATTGCTACAGAAAAGGCCTTCGACAAAATCTAACAACCGTTCATGATAAGAACTCTAAGAAAATAGGTCTAGAAGGGCCATTCTTCAAACTGATAAAAGCCATATATGCCTAACCTTCTGCAAAAACCACAGTAAATGGGGAGAAATAGAAAGCATTTTTCTTTAAATCAGGACTATGACAAGACTGTCCACTTTCACTGGTCCCATTCAGTATATTCCTGGAAACCCTTGCCAGAGCAATTAAGCAAGAAAGTGACATAGGGAGTACGTACCAGAAAGGAGAAAGTCAAATTATCTTTTTTTTTTTTTTGCAGATGGTATGATTATCACATAGAAGACCCTCAGAATTCCACCACAAAACACTTAGATATAATAAAGTCAGCCAAGTTGTGTGCTACAAAATTGATACTAAAAAATCAAAGGCATTGCTCTCCACTAACAGCTCACTGAGAAAGAACACAGAAGAATAATTCCATTCTCAGTAGCCCATCAAAAATTAAATACGTAGGAGTAAATCCAAACAAGGAAGTATAAGACCTCTACAGAGGAAATTATATTATACTCAAGAAAGAAATCAAAGAAGACATTAGAACATGGAAAGACATCTCCTGTAATTAGATAGGCAGAATTAATATAGTCAAAATGACTATACTGCCCAAAATGATACATAGATTCAATACAGTTTCTTGTAAGTAACTTTTTCACAGAATTTGAAAAAAAAACAATCTTTAAATTCATATGGAACCAAAAGATACCTAGAATAGGCAAAACAATCCTGAGTAGTAAGACAACAGCAGGTAGCATTATGATTCCAGACCAAGTTATATTACAAAGCAAACAGTTATAAAAACTATATGGTATTGGAACAAGAACAGAAAATCTCACCAATAAAACAGAACTGAGGATGCAGAGACAAACTCAAGTAACCTCAGCTACCTGCTCTTAGATAAAGGGACCAGAAGCATACACTGGAAAGAGAATAGCCTCTTCAATAAATGATGCTGGGGAAAATGGATATGCTTATACAGAATAATGAATCTAAACAAATACCTCCCATCACGCGCCAAAATTATATCAAAGTGGATCAAAGGACCTAGATATTCAAACTGAAACACTGAACCTTCTGGAAGACAAAGTCTGCAAAAATCTTTAAGAAATAGGTGTAGGCAAGGACTTTCTTAAGACACCCAAGGCAAAAAGACATAGCCCCCAGAATCAACCAATGGGATTATTTCAAATTAAAAAGTTTCTTCATGGCAGAGGAAATTATCAACATGGTAAAGAGAGAACCAACAGAATGGGAAAGATATTCACCACCTCTGCCTCAGAAAGGAAGGTAATAACTAGAACATGCAAGGAGCTGCAGAAAACCCCAGACCCCTTAAATTCAAAGACTTAATTAAAAAATGGGCAACAGAAATAAATAGGCAGTTTTCTGATGAACAAGTCCAAATGACCAGTAAATACATGAAAATATGTTCAACATCTTCAGCCATTAGAGAAATGCAAATCAAAACATCAATAAGATGCCATCTCATCTCAAAGAGAATGGCATGAATCAAGAACACGAACAGCCATCAATGCTGGCAAGGCTGGGGGAAAAGGTACCCTCTTACACTGCTGGTGGAAATGTAAACTGCTACACCCACTATGGAGGGCCGTATGTAAATTCCTCAAAAGGCTGTAAATAAACATTTCCTTTGAACCAACAATACCTCTTCTAGGAATCTTTCCAGAAGAGTTAAAAGCATCATATAAAAGAGCTCCATGTATACCGATGTTCATAGCAGCACATGTTTCAATAGATAAGATGTGAAACATGCCAAAATACTCATCAACAGACCAATGGATTTATAAATTGTGATATCTGTACACAATGGAGTACTACTCGGATATAAACACAGTTTTGAGGCTTTTTTAGGTAAATGGATGCAATTTGAGACCATCATGCTCAGTGAAGTGAGTCAGATGAAGAAGATTAAATATTGGGTGATCTCTCTAATAAGAGAAACCCCAAAATCAGTCATTTTTATAGAACTAAGTGGGTTGTAGGAAATAGTGGGTGGGGGGGGTATGTCAGGATTCAAAAGGGAGAGGGGAAGGGTTTGTAATTTTGACACGATATCACATTATATATGTGTACAACATACTCAAGTTCAATGTAAGCATTATGTATCACATATATACATATCAATAAATGAAGGGAATAAAATATTTATGTTTGACACAGGTAATGTTTTTATAGAAGTATAGAAAATCCTAGAAAATACTCTTCAACCTTTTGTTTCTGGTGATATATGCCTTTCAGTAGGGAACTGTTAGATCTTTTGTAAAGTACCTTTGGTCCCGAGACATGTGTTCCCACCCACTGGAGTGGTCTTCATTGTTGACTTGTGTTCTTGTTGAAACTTTGACTGTTCAGAGCTCCATAGGAGGAAGTTTAGCTACTCGAATGTTTCTTAGATACAGTCTGCTCTCCTACATTTGACTGAGTTGAATTAAAAGTAATCATTAAATTGTATCTTGCAGTTCAATGTCATCAACTCTGCAAACTGGTCTCCCGGCTGGCACGTACTGTGATGTCATTTCTGGAGATAAACTTGATGGCTGTTGCACAGGAATTGAAGTCCACGTGTCTGAAGATGGCAATGCTCATTTCTCCATCAGTAACACTGCGGAAGACCCATTTATCGCCATTCATGCTGAATCCAAGTTATAAAATTCAAATTAAGTACCTATAGCGACAATAACAATGAAGAGGCTTTCTTTTCTTTGACATGGATTAATTCTTATGATTCATTAAATTTTAGCAAAATCTATAATAATCAATTTGAGCCAGAATTTTTTTTAAATCACATACTATACTATAGTGACACACAATTGTACTATAGCGACAGCCAACATGTTTTCATGTTTTAGAAGACTTCCTTTAAATTTTTTGCCATAGGAATTTCTAGGAACTTGGGAAAGCATCTTCACAAAGTATTTGTGGTCATGAACATCATTTGTTTAATATGTATTTCTAATTTCTCTTTGTTTTTCCAAGGAATGGTGTAATGGTGTAGCTGGTTTAATGATGATCCTGATATGAAAATAATCTGTGTGCTTTTTCCCAATATGAAATCACCTTTACAATTAATAATGTTAAAATAAAGGAAAATTATGTTATTTGTAATTTTTGGTTATTTTGAACTTGTACTACTCCTACTTTCTCTATACTCTTTCCTACCCCTCCCCCACCCCCATGCTTTCTACTTGGTATTGTGGGGCATTTTGTTTTTTTTTTTTTTTTTCCTTAGTCTCTCATGTAGGTGTTTACTTAGGACTTCCATGATACTATGCTCTCCATCTTTTCTTCCTAATTTTGTACCTATTCATTTTCCTTCATCTTTCCTTTAAATATCACTTTCTTATCACTCTTGCCTAGATTGTCTTATAGTCTCATTTTTATGTTTGAAAGAGAATATAGAAGAAATCATTTGGAGACTTCCTCTACTTTCACCTACAATATTTTCTGTTTCTACTATGAAGCAGATTTGCTGTGAATTATCTGCTACTTGAAAATACCTTTGTTTTCCCACCAATTTGGCTAGAATCTGCATACATGTTTAACTTGCCCCTTTAGTGGAGAAGGTTTCCACCGGCCAATCAGTTCCCATCTTTCTACAAGATACTACCAAATGTAACAGGCTATTCAGCTTATTTCCCAGTCCAAAACTTATCACAGAAGGTAACAAAAACAAATAGTCTAGAACAAATTTCCCAAAATATCATATGGCTTCAAGATCAAATTAAATCTTTGGCTACCATTGTACTCCAAAACTGCAGGGATTGGATGGACTCTGAGCTAAAGAAGGTATTTTTTGCCTGTTTTTATAGTAAGAGTGATGCTTCTATGCAAACCAGTATGGAATAGTGACAGATGTAGCCCAAAAGCTAATTCTGACTCCGGGCTGCACCATTCACACTTGGACTCATAGTTTGCTGGAATCTAAACGTGGATGTCCTGGTTGCTTCTCCGGATGGGACCCCTCTTCATTCCCTTTGCAATACTACTTTGGCCCACGCATTCTTGACATTTTAACCCATTTTGTTTCCTGTCACCTCCAGGGTATCAATTTGTAGTTGAATCTGCTGCAAGCTGGTGGTAACCTACTTACTCTAATGCTGATCCTTTCTACTATGGTCCTTTGGACCTCTGTGGCCTTATCTGGCAGCTGGCAAGCAATTTGAGCTCCTATGCTTCAGTAGCCTTACCCAGCCGGAAGTAGTCAGATGAGAAGGGCACCCTCTTCCCTGACTAAGCAGGAGCTGTGTCACTGAGAGAGGATTTGTAGGTACCCGAGAGACATGAGGTGGGAAGAGGAGGAGATCATATACCCATTTTAGAAAAGGAGGCTTTCCATGCATATTCCACCAAGGACAGACCAACCAGTCTGGCCAATCAAACATATTCTCAGGAAGGACAAAAACCATGAAATAACCTCAGAAAGAATTACAGGCTTCTCAAACTTGGCAGGGGCAGGGACTTTGGGTCCCTAGCTGACCTCTCCGGAGTACTAACATCCTCATTATGCATACCCTTCTATGCATATGCACGGAAGTTCAGGACTCTCCCTCTGCTTAATGTCACAGCTATAGAATAACCCCTGCTGCGCAGCTTCAAGTAGCAAGTTGTGTGACAGTTTGTATTGGGCGCAAAAGCAAAAATGAAAGGCAATGACCTCTTTCTTCTGTGTCACATGATTCATTTCCTTTTGTCCTTTCTTCTTCCCCACTCTAAGGTTCTCTTCTATTTGTTTACTTTTTTTTCCTGCAGTTTAGCAAGACAACTTGATTCCTGTCATTGTATCATTAACTAGAGGGGAGCAAGGTGAATCAGGGGTAAGAGGGCTATGAAGAGGGCCAAGGAAAAGCTGTCTCATCTTTTTAATCTATAAATCAAAAATTTGATAAATTTCTGTTCTTCCCTTTGCCTCTGTGGAAAAAACAGAAATGCAGTCTGGTGAGTAACTGGGGTGGAGGTGGAATTCCCATATCAATAAATTTAAAGCAGTTATGGCTGTATCTTGGTAGTTTGTCATCAGTGGCTTCTGCTCAGCAATAGGTTGGGAGCATTTAGAGACCTCAGAAGTAACTGAGCCAACATAGCTTTCCTGCATTCTTTTAGGGTCCTCTTGGTATATGCCTCTTGAGCAAGTTTACATATGTACGAGTGTATGTATATATGTATGCAGTTCGTCGTACTGGAGATCAACGTACTGGAGATCAATTTCAGGGCCTTTATACCGAGATACAACTCTATAGCTCATTTTTTGTTGATGTTTTGTTTTTCATTTTGTTTTATTTTTAAGACAGGATCTAAGTCACTAATTTGCCCAGACTCAAATTTGCTAAACCTGCCTTGGTTTTCCAGAGTGCTGGGATTCCAGACCTGCACCACAAGGATCAGCTCAATTTGTTTATTTTTTTTTTGCAGTGCGGTTATCTCAACTTCATGTTTAGCTCTCTCTAACGAAACCAGTAGGAGCTTTGTGCTTATTGTGTTGAAAGAGGCAACCTCAGACTTTCACATTGTTTAGCCATGGGAACTATAAAGCTTCTTTCTTAATTCTTCTTTTTTTCTTCTTTCCTTCTTTTTAAATTTCAAGTCATTAAATTGTCCAACCTGGGTTTGAGTTTAGAATACTCCTGCCTCAGCCTTTATAATCATTTTGATATATGGTATAATCTTAGGATAGTTACTTTAGTTCTGTAAGCCTCAGATGCCTGATCTGTAAATGAAAGAGTTGGGCTAGATCAATGGTTTTGGGTTACTTTAAAAAAAAAAGATATTTGATATAGCTAGACCTGTTGGCACAGGTTTGTAATCCCAGGATTCTGTGAGATTGAGGCTGGAGGATGCAGGCTTGGTCCTAGCCTAGATAATTCAATGACTTAATAAGACATGGTCTCAAATTCAAAAATGAAAAATGGGCTGGAAATGTAGATTAGTACATATATCATTGGTACTACAAAAAATAAAAAAGAAATCCTCCGTGTGTAGAATCTGCATGGTTAAACAAAATTAAAGTCTGAAGATGCCTCTTTGAACATAGTAACTATGAAGCACATACTGGATTAGATATAGATAAACATGAGGTGGAAATAATTGCCAAAAAATAAATGAACAAACAGCCAAGCCTGGTGGTACAGGCCTGTAATTCCAGAACACAGTGAACTTTATGTAGAAGAAATGTAATTTCAAGCCTGATCTGGGCAACTTAGTTATATAAAGAGAATCTGTCTCAAAAACAAAACAAAAACAAAAACAAAAACAAAACCAGAGCTTGGAGATGTGGCTCAGTGTAAAGGTCCTCAGTTAGACTTCCAGAATCACGAATTACATACATACATGCATACACACATGTTCATACAGACATACATACATACATAGGGACCTAAGCAAACTCGCACAAGAGGCATGTCGAAACGCTTTCCTCAGGGCGAGAGACAGTCAGCAATGGCTGACAGTTCCATTGTTCTTGAGGCCAAAGGAGAAAAATTCATTCAGCCCATAAGGAGAGCTTTCACAAGAGACCTCACACACGCAAAATGGAAGTTGAACAAAAAGGATTTATTGAGAAATGAATGGCTTCTAGACATGCTGGGTTGCTACAAAGACAGTGTGTGAGTGGATGACCTTAGCCAGACTTGAGACTTTCCTTTTATGTCTCCTGGAATTCCTTTACCCCTCCCAAAGGGAGAGGTTGGTGTGCCCCTGAGCATCAAATTCAGGTTAGATAACCTTTGCATTATTGTGCATGTCCTATCCATAATTCATTTGTTTTTAATGAGATTCATGAATTTCCTGGCATGCAAATGAGAGTATGAGAAGGTGAGTTCAGCTAAGGACACGAAGTCCCTTCTGTTTCACCCGTGTCAAGTGCAGGGACTCCCTAGCTCCTCTTTGAGCTCATTTTGTGTCTTTTTCTCTTTCCTGAGGATGCAGTTCATTGGCCATACTGGGTAATCTGTCCTTGGCATATACACAGAAAGTCTCTTTTTTATAAATTAAGTAGGTGACCTCCCTCCCTATCATCCTCACAGGTCCTCTCCGCTCAAGTTGGTGTTTTACCAGCACCAGCAGGATCCTAGAAGAATGTATGGGTACCATGGGGCCTGAGTTACTCCTGGGACTTCCACATGCCTCCAACCTGTGGCTGAGCAGGATCCACAGGACCCAAACTGCTGGTGCTCAGCTCTAACTACTCCACATTTATCCATGGGAATCCTCGCCGCGTGACTCCTCAAACTGCATTGCTCATCTTTTACATAGAAGCATACAGAAGCAGAACAAAAACTGATCAGTTTTCATTAATAGATTAAAGAAATGAAAGAACTTTTCTTTGACCTTCGACTTGAAGACTCCTGCTCACTCACTGGCTCCACTTGCTTCTCACCGGCCAATAACACACAGATACAAGAATCAAGTTTTCTTGTCAAGCTGGAGAAAAAATTATAACAGATGTGGGCTCTAGAGGAGAAAAGACACAAAGAAAGGGAATGGATTTTGAGGAATATTTAAAAAAAACACTGGGTTTCTATTTAGTTTGTACATCCAATGTCACACAAACTGCTATCTGAATCTGCATGGCTTGGGGGTTTCTTCCAGCCGTGGCAGTATGTGGACCGAGCTTTGGTTCTTCAGTTTTGAGAGTGCAAGAGGTGAGGGAAAGAGAGATGAAGAGGGATTGGAAAGATCTCCTTTAATAAATTTTGTTCAGAATCTTTTTCAATGAAGTCCAATAGCATGGAGGCTTTTGCAGGCAAATGGAAGAAACTTGAGAACATCACGCTTAATGAAGTGAGTCAGAAGCAGAAGGTGAAACATCGAATGGTCTCTCTGATATGAGGGACCCAGATCACAACACCTATGGAACTTAAGATGAAAGACAAAGCGAAAGAGGGGAGTAGGGTGGGGGAAGAGGGAGGGTGGGGTGGGTAGAGGGAGGGACAAAAGGAGAGTGGGAAAGCCCTTGTCACCTTGACAAGATACGTATGTGCACAAAATGCTCAACTTCATTGTAAACCTTGAATTTTGCACATATACATATCAATAAAATGTGAGAAAGAAGTGTGTGTGAATGGACAGATGAGTGCCCTCTTGTGTTACCCTCAAGTCAATGTGCTCTTGCTGTGTTGTAGGACCACTTCCTATGCTGCTGTGTGTAAGGTTTGTTCCACCCACTGGCTAAGTAGTTTTGTCTCTGAATAGCACGTTGTAAGTTCCATCTGACCCAGGAATGGACTGTCTTGACCTGATGGGATTAAAATGAGACTGTAGAACACCGTCTATAATATTTCTTCCCATTTAAAAAAAAACTAAACAAATGCCTTGTATCCTTGGTGCTTTCATAATTAAGAACTATTATTCAGGGACTTAGAAATTTTTGATCTTTGAAAAGAGAGCCAAAGCTGTAGAAGTTTACAGGAAAACATAATCAGGAAGTAAAGAGTTGAAATAAAATCATTCAGCTTCAATTCCCCAGCACCACATAAGCTGGGTGTGGTGGTGCACAACTGCAATTCCAGTACCGTGGAGGCTGAGGCAGGTGTATTGTCCTGAGTCCAAGACCAGTCTGAGCTACATAGTGAGTTCAGAACCAACTTGGACTACAAGTCCAACTTGGACCCTGTCTCAAAAAAAAAAAAAAAAAAAAAAAGACAGAAAGAAAGAAAGGCCAAAAGCATTCAGCTTAATTTAAAAAATAATAAACTGGGTGCCTCAGTTTACCACTGGTGGCTTGCCAAAAGAGGTTATAGGTCAAAATCTATAAAGTTCTTCCGAAGAAGAAGAGTTGGGACACTCAGTTTTGCTAATGAAGTATGGTTTTGATTCCCATCACACAAAAATTGCTTCAGAACCCATCAGGAGAGGCATAGACAATTTTAATAGGTCCTACCCAGAGAAAAACAGCATGCAGATACTCCAGAGAAAGGTTTCCTATGGTCCGTCATCAGGGAGATTACACATATGAACATATTCTTGGAGGTTTTCTTGACAAGGATGATCTAAGATGTTTTATCTAAAACCATTCCCTAAATACTTTTCTTTATCTTAAGACAAAGTCAGTGAAATCTGTCTTAATAACTATGCTAATTTATACACTTCCAGTATCTTTAAGGGATTTGAATGTGATAAGTCAAGGAAAAAAAAGAAAAACAAGTGTCAGACAGATGGTAAACATGCCTGGAACGTAAAAACACGTCTGGGGAGTGCAGATAAGCCAGCCAGGAAAAATACAGACAACCTTGGGTAAACTGGATTGTGTCCTGAAATTGTAGATTCCAGAACAGAACAATTTTACGATTATACATTCTGTTTTCTCCTATCCACATATTCTTATTTTGCCTAGTCTGCCTTCATTTATTTCATTGTTTTTCTTTATTTTGCCTTTGCAATGTAAATTTTAAAAAAGTAGATATAAAGAAAAAAGGATGTGGATGTAACAGATGGAACCTACAATTTACTCAACAGACTGATAAAGTTTTTGAAGAAATTATTCAAAAGCGCCCATGAAACCATACTCCAAAGAAACTGAAGCGATAAATGGCCTTCCACAAGAAATTGAACAGATGGGCAAATAAAAACTGTTTACTCTTTTTGTCCTTGATTATAAACTCTGGGAAAAAAAAGTGTGGCTCAGAGCCATAAATATAATCTGTTTCTATGAAGAAAAAGAATACTGAAATGTTTAGAAACAGCCGGCAGCAGTAAAGAATTTAAAAATATAAATATTATTTAGCGTTGAAGTGTGATATTTATTAGTTTGTTCTAGTTGCAAACTTGTTGAATGGAACTCACAAAGTATCTTAAAAATTTTAAAGATTTTTGTATGTCACAAAAAGATTATATTTTCATAATTAATTAATTTAATGGACATAAGAAACTCCTATAGATTCTGGTTTCCTCATCTGAAAAATTGCACGGATGAGGTTTTTTTTTCCCACGTTGTTGTGCTAAATGGCCAGATCTGTGTAGATTTAACAGTTTTTGGCTGAAAGCATTCTTCACCTCCTCAGTTATGATTAGTGACTTATCCTATGTCAAAACTCAAGCTGTAAGAAGAAAAAAGAATCACAAAGCTTTGGAATTGGAACAGAAGGTGGTATTGCGTTTTTCTTTGAAGTCTGTCCATATTATTTTTAGGTGTCTTTAGCTGAAAGCTAGTGCATAACAGAGCCTCGCAGTCTGTTTTCGCTACAGACACTGACTCCTAGCTGGCAGATGCTCAGGGATAGCTAAAATCAAGACAAAATGCTTGACATCTCTAAATTAGTACGGCATCTGTCTTCTTTACTACCTTAATGCGTTAATAGATTATTGTTCCATTTTGTACATACACATATCAATCATTTAGGAAATACTTTTCTCAAACTGATAACATCAGAAATGTAAATAATTTCTCTCCTTCCCCATCAAATCTGAAGATTTAAGAGAAGAAACATTGCACTATCTTCAAGATTTGCAAGGACATGATAGCCACCAGATTGTCAAACACTGTTTTTTGTCCTGTCTCAGACAATCAAAGCTGGCACTTAGAGCTCTCCCCTCACTGCAGTCACCTGGGAAGAGGACCTTGTCTCCTCTGGTGTGAGTAAAACTCCGCAGAAGGAGAACTGAGATATGGATCAAGCAGGCCACAGTTTGGACAAGACTACTGAATGTGGATACCTTTTGGTCCTGCTTTTGTTAATCACTCACAAAAATTCTGTTACTGTCAGCATCTTAAAGACAGATCTCAGGAAGCTTGGCCTCTGTTTTTTCCAGCATGCCACACTGGGAGGAATTTTCTGTTCACTGCCACTTTTCTCTCTGACAGTGTCTTAGCCCCCTTCTCATTGCTGTACCAGTGTTCTTTATTCACTTATTAATAGGTAAAAAGACAAGACCCTTCTGTTTCTTGGCTATTGTGAATAGCTCTACAACAGACGTGAAAATGCAGATATGTCTATGGCTTCCTGGATGTCTGTCTGTCTGTCTGTCTATCATCCATCTGGTCATTTAAGCAGTCCAAGGATTACTGAATCTTACACACTAGCTTTATTTTTAATTTTTTGAAGAATATGTACTATTCTCCGTGATGTTTGGACTAATGTACTTCACCATTTAACACTGTGGCTGGGTTTCACTTTCTTCTTCCTACCCAGCACGCTGTCTTTTGTCACCTTGACACTAGTTATTCTTACTGGACCTATGCGTTATCTCACTGCGGTTTCAATTTCCATTTTCCATATACTCATTGGCCACTTGTATGTGTGATTTTGAGAAATGTCTAATTAGCTACATTGCCCATCTTAAATCATGTTATTTTTTAGCTATTATTTTTGTGTTCTTTATAATCTAGATAACGATGCCTTATTAGATACTTTAATTTGCAAATATTTGCGTTCATTCTGTAGTTTATTACTTCATTCTGTTGATTTTTTTTTTTTTTTGGTCTGAAAAAGCTTTAGGGAATACTCTCATTTTTCTATCATTTCTTTTGTTTCCTATGCTTTTGGGGGTCTTATACAGGAAAATCTATGCATTTTTCCTGTACTTTCTTCTGATAGCTGTGTGAATTGAGGAATAAGTTATGAAAATTAATATATTTCTGATTTGGATGAGAATCACTCTTCAGAATATCATGTACTTATTTTCTCACATTTAGAATAAAAAATTATGTTCCTTCTTATTAAAATTACAGAAGTTTAACACTAAAATAAAATTAGATATGGCATGTAAATGAACAGAATCACTTGTGGTCCTCAATAAATTGAAGACTAGCTATTAGCAATTAGATGGCTAATAGGATTATTTTAATTTGTCAAACATTTTTATAGTCCAAATATTTGTTTTTCTCTGTGAGACATATGCTAAAATCCTACTCCCAGAAATCAGTGTAGTAAGTCCTGAGGCCTTTGAGAAGTGGTCAAAGAAGCCTGAAGGAGCTTGTTTCTGATCCATTCATTTGATTTTTTCAACAGTTAAAACCAAGCTAGAAGGCACACTCTAAGAAAGACATAGTGAATTCTCTTACCAGCCTCCAAATTTTCTTGTGCAAGAAGCATGGAATTCTCCATATCCAGATACTGAGAAATGAATTTCTGTGGTTAGACAGCTGCCCTGTTTATAGTATTTTGTGATAGAAATCCAAGCAGACCAAGCACAAGGATTCTTTACTTCTGTATTTGAGTGCCTGCTGTGGTTGGTGCTTTGGACAGTAGCGTCTAATCCTGCTTCCAAGCCTCCTACATTCCAGCATGGTACACACATGCAATAATTATTGGGAATTTACTTGTTTCAGCCACTCATATATATTTATTAGCTTAGTAAGATATACAGCACTTGTTATGCTTAAAGGTGTTGATGGTTGCATGCTGAAATATATATCTCTACTCAATATTGTGATCATCATTTACATTAAATAACTTACAGGTTGGATTTGGAATGTCTCCCAGAAGCCTATATATTTGGATATTGTAGATATCTATGGATTTCATATGCTCTTATGAAGTAGGGCCTATTCAGGAGAGCCGGATTACCAAGGGGTGTGGCTGGGCTTTCGGAGTGTGGCCTGGAAAGGTATACTCCTGCCCCAGCTTCTCCCCAAGCCCTGATCTTTCCTCTTAAGATGCCATGAGCAACTGTTCCCTGCCACATCTTTCCACTATGCCTTCATTATCTACCCACGAATGAACTGAGACTTCCTGAATCTGTGAGCTACGACAAATCTGTCCTTTCTTAAACTGGGGATGTTGGGTATTGGGCCCAGCAATGTGAAATTAAAACGTCTTCTACTGAAACTCATTGTTTTCACAATGATGCTGTGTTAGATAATTCAAAATTTCCAAAATTTTACTTTTAACAGGTCCTGTGAGAAAAAATATATAGATATGATCATTTGGTAACATTCAGTCCCTGAGAGTCTGTGCAGATACTCTTCTGCCACAAAAAAGAACTGGATGAGTTAAACATATAAAGACATTACTTTTTGGTACAATTAGGTTCTCTCTTAGCATAATGAAGAATGGTGGATGACTTGCCATGTTCTAACATCTTCTTTAATCTCTTTTCAGAATATTATAGTTTTTATTATAGTAGTATTTTACTTTCTTACTTAGGTTAATTCCAAAGTGTTTACTTGTTTCGAAACTACTAAGAAGGAGAGTTTTCCTTTTCTAATTTTTTTCTTAAGGACCTTGTTGCTGTACATGGACAACACTGATCTTTTTGTCTTTTGATTTTTGTTTCCACTCATAAAAGGATCATGTAATTTGCAAATAAGGATTTGACTTCTTCCTGTCCTATACCTATTATTTTTATCCCTGTCTCTTTCCTGATTGCTCTGGCTCTGGCTAAAATTTTGAGCACTATACTGAACAGTAGCAGTGACAGTGAGCACTCTTCTTGTTTGTGATTCTAAAGGAATTACTTTCAGCTTTTTCTCAGTAAAACGTCGATAGTGGATTTGGCATAAACATTTCTATCAGTTTGAGATAACATCCTTTTTTTCCTATTTTCATTAGGGCTCTTATCATGAATGGGCTTTGGATTTTGTTAGATGATTTATCCTGCAATGAGCCCTCATCTTAAAATTTTTTTTAAAAAAGAAAAAGCATGGGGTATTTAGCTCATTACCAAGATCCTGGGTCTCATTCCAATTTTAAAAGGCAAAAAAGAAAGAACAACAAAGAGAAAAAGAAACACAACTGTGAAACATTAAGAAATAAAAACTTGAAATTCAAAATTCATTATTTAACCAGTTAATTCACCAAACTATGATTAAAAAATGGAAAATAATTAAAGGGTAGAGATTTATCTCAAGATTTTCTAAATACAATTAGTGCAAAATTATGGAGTGAAAGATGCTAGTTTTGTATCTTAACAAAATATAATTAGATAATTATCCACAAATTTGAAAAAAACAAAAAAATAAGCTCCAAGAGCATTGCTAGGCCCTTCATAAAGCCACTAAGAAATTATTGAAACATAGTAGAACAAGAATAGAAAGACAGAGACTAAGCACAAATGGGGTTACAAGCAGGCTGGCACACATGCTGTGCTTATGAAGCAAGGCGAAATCTAACATGTGGTAAGTGCCACCACACACCACTGGACTGCTCTTCAGAAAGAACCAGGAGCTTTGAGTGCTGAGGTAACTGACATTCATTATTGCCAGAAGCTTCCCAGAAATGAAACAGTAGTAAATACCCACCCCAAGAAAAAGCCATTGATGTAATATAGTTTAATATGGCTTGCTCCCATTAAAACCCATGTCATAGCTTGGTCCCCAGTGTGGTAGTGTTGGTACTTTTGGAAGAAATAAGGATATCATGATGGATTTGTGTTGTTTATTTTTGTTTCCTGCTCTTTTGTAGAAGTGAATTTTTATTCTCATGGGACTGGATTAATCATTGTTGAGAGTGAGCCGTCCCCTCGGTCTATATGCAGGTATCCACTCCTGCTACACGTGGTGATGCACCTGGGGTCTTCAGCAGAAGTCAGTGCTGTGCTTCCTGGGCTTCTAAGTTATCCACTTAATAATCCAAGTGAATCGCTTGTCTTCATCTATTGAATTATCTTCTGGTTGGCCTAAGTCCTTGTTTGTGTACAAGTTTCTTCTTCAGATGATCGCCATCCCTTGCTTGAGTATAAATCAAATCTTTTCGCATGGGTACCTGAATCTCCATTGCGGAACATGCCATGGACATCAACTTCAAATTTCCTACACGTTTGTTTTCCTACCTCAATCCCTCACAGAAATCCCATACTTAACAAATGGAAGCAGAAAATGTTTTACCAAGAGCATAAAGCACATTTTTCTTGCATAAAGTTTTGACTGCCTTCTTATTGTTTAGATGAACATATAGGGTATTTTTTTATCTTATTCTTTTTCAGTCAACGATTCTCCCAATCTTCTTATGTAATCTTTAGCATGACCTATTATTATGTATTAAAATATCTTTTTTGCACTTCTTTCATTATAATTTTGCATATGCAACAATTTGTAAATACATTTACTAGACCCAAATATATTATCACTTACAAATTTTAAGAAGTTATGAATACATACTGAATCATAATTTTTTAACATGATATTGCTTTTAAACCCTAAGCATCCACCCTTTCCAGCCAGGCTCTACCTCTCTATAACATACATTTCCAAATACATAAGGCTTTCACATTTCTGTTATTGACTTGTGGGCCAGCAAGTAAGAGAGGGATATCTACTCTGGGTGTTGGAATCTCAAGTGGCAGCTTGAACTGAGTACAGAAAGAAGCAACATTGCTACAGCTTCTTGCTGAGAACGCTCTAGACTTGCCTGAATCTCCAAACTCACTTAGCTCTTGCCTCACTTTGTTTTGGTCTGAAATTGCGTGGATATCTAGCTCTCCAGTCTTTGTCACCTGCGTCTGCTCTTGCTGACTGCCTCTAAATTGACTGTTTGAAACCTTCTGAAACCGTGAGCCAAAATAAATCTTTCCTCATTTAAATTGTGGATGTCAGGGATTTTGTCCCAGCAACAAATACATAACTAAGACATACTCTGACTCCCAATGTACTCTAAGCCCATGATGACTAAAAAAGCCCCAAAAAACAAAACAAAAAACCACGTTTTTAGTCAAGTGTCCTTTGTGTTCTTCAGTCTTTCGTGCAATCTCCATGAAACTGGAAATACTCTTCAGAAAGTCAAACACCTGAAATGTAAATCTGATTGGCTAACCCAGACAGAGTGCATGTTAAAATGCATGTTATATTCTGATGACATTTTTTGAAGATGCCTTTGTCTTTTAAACTTTGCTTTATTCATATGAGCTAAAATGCTTTTTTGGCTATGCCTTATTAACTATACTTCTATTATTTTTTAAGTTAATCTAGTAACATTCAAACAATTCACAAACACAAGTACATACATATAACATATCATACACACATGCATACCAACATACATAAAACTGTTACCATAATGCCAATGCTGGGTTCATGACTCACAAACTCAAAAAATGGAATTACAGACTGAAGGAGGAAAGTTGTAAAGCGGTAGTTTGTTATAAAGATGAAGGCAGATAGGAATAAGAACAGAGGGGTAAAACCTTCTCCTGATCAGAACAGGTCCTGAACAGTGTTGCCAACTAGACTTCTTATACAGGCATTTTTATGCAAGATGAACAAGGGAATAATTTTATTAAACAGCCCTATTGCTAAGCCCCTCCTCCTCTCAGGGCCCTCCTCCCTTACTGCCCTTGTTGCTATTTACTAAACAACCTCATTTCTGTTTATAAATAGTTCTAGGATGGGGTCACTTGGTCATCAATGTTCCTGCAAGTTCTTCATTTTGGAGGAGCTTCCTTGTCCTTGACCCTATATGCTCAATAGCACATGTCTCCATCTTCCCTCGGAGTATTAGACACTAACTGCCTTTAGGGGATGACAGTGATGACCATTTTACCTACTTATGGCTGAGAGAGAACACCGCTGTGGTCGTGGTGGCAGTCAGAGGTTCACTACATGGGGCAATGTGTGGATCCCTAGCAGAAGTTGAGAAGTTGTGTTTGCTGCAGTTCATTATAGATTACCATCTGGTGCCAGATGAATTGCAGTCTAGAGGAAATGAATTTCATAGACAATGATATCAATAAGGTAATGATCCCCATGATTAAAGGATTTCTCCAGCAGATGATGAAAGCCAATTCCAAAATCGAGTTCCAAAGAGTGGGTTAGAATCTGACATTTCACTAAATTGTGAGTGTAAATCCTGGAGAATAGAAGAGGCATTACCAAAATGACCAGGAATATATACACAGCATTTTACCTCAATAATAGCACAAGTTTATCCCTGGGCAGTTAGAATATTTAAAGAAATTCTATTTTGGAGAACAGCTTGTCTCCCTAGTTTAACTTCAGTGTTTAAAATGGGAGATACCCTGCCTGGTGTCATTGAGTGCCCGCTGGGTATAATTAGTAAGACATTCTGTGTGCCACATAACATCTCCCAGTCCTATACAAGGCGAAAAGTTGAAAGAAAGTGCTCTGACCAGTAAAACACACTTGGGCTTCAACCGTGCATTAGAATGTGTGAGTTTACAAGACAGGTAATGTTCTTTACTCAACAGCCTTGCAAGGAAGCAAAACTAAGCGTGCATTCCCCTGCCTGTCCCTGGGGAAGCTAAGGCCATCGATTCATTCCCCATAGCCAGTGGGTTCCATTAGGGGCCATGCACCCAGTTCCAGGATAAGCAGGCTGCTTGATAGCAAGTCAATCTTCTTGTAAGTTTACAATATGGGCACATCGCTCCTCGGGAAGCCATCCCAGGAGTCTGGGGAATTTGGCAAGTTTTAACAAGAGTGCTTTTGTTTGCCCCAGTATAAGGGAGCCTACTGGCTTATATAACCTATGTATGGAGTGACTCCAATATATTCATCCCAAATTTGGAAATCATCTTTAAACCTGTGGTCTTTAGATTGCAGGAGTGGGATAAGTGAGGCACCCTGTTATAGAGGCTGGGTCATTTCCCATGTTTCCAGGTCCTTAGGAAAGCTAACGCATTAGCTGGGGACATTTAAAAAGTGAAATCTGAAATTGCAAAATTAAACACAGACCAAACAAGAGATGACTGAGAGCACCTCTATTGATTAATGACTACCTGAAGTGTTTATTGATGCTGTTTCTGAACAAGAGATTGAATCTCTTTAAGTGAAGTGTGTTTGAACATGTATTTCAAGCCTTTCAGGAGCTGGTTTGGTCAGGATGGTGGGGTCAATGGGGAACTTCTTTGTTTCAGAGTTTGACACAGGTGTGATGGATCCAGCAGGAAATTCCTGGAACTTATATAATGGAATGATATTCTCACACATGTACGATGTCACCATGCATATTTTTTTTAATTGGAGAGTTAGTACTTCAAAACCAATGAGAGTTAAAACTTAGATTTTTTTTTTTTGTAATCAAAACCTCAAGAGCAAAAGACAGAAGCAGATGATCTAATTGCATATACCTTTAAGCACTGAATAAATTCAAGAAAGTAAATTTAGTTCTCTGTGTATATTAGTACTTTCTGGAAGCACAATTGATCACTTAGGCTTTAAACCTCAAGAACTCACAAAGAAGACTTCAGCTTAGCAACAGATGGCTCCCAGTTGTCACATTGTATCTGTAGGCAGTGGTATCATTTACAGATCATTATCCTAATTAGCTAATGATCCATCAGCTTTAAAGACATCTTTACCTTTTGTTTTACCAACCAAGCTCTAAGGTTTTTATTTGTAAATTAAGGATACATTAAACCTAACACTTTTTAATCCAGAAGATATAAAATTTTGACCAACAGACAAAAATAATATGAGTGACACATAACACAGTCAGAAGTTATATCCTTACAGACGGGTAACAGATAAACTTACAAAACTTTATAAGAAAATGTAAAATATGAACATCAAGAGCAAATGCGGTATCCTAGCCGGCCATCTTGATGACATTACAGTATTAGGACCAGGCATGCAGACTTTTATTCAGATCTGCAGTATCAGACTTTGACGACACTGTGCCTGCTTACAGATATGCTACTCTACATGACTAATTTTACCCTCTCCCTTAGAAGCAAAGTTTAGAATCAATGGCTCAGAAGTACAATTACTGTCATGCAATTTGTAAGTTTTATTGGTACTGCTATACATCTAAAGATTAAAGAATGATTTTAGACCTTTTAACCTATATAACACTTTCATTAAAATTAGACTCATTTATACTTGTATGTCTTTGCCTCCACAGGTAATGCTAGACAAAGCTCAGACCCACAGCATATTTTGTCCTCATCTGTAGATCCTGAGATACATAGGCTATGCTATAATTTATTAGTTATTGAGTTTTGATATATGCGTCATCGCTTAAGGTAACCTGTTGGCTGTCCTGTTACAGGGTAAGTACAAAAACTGAATTCAAGAGAAAAAAGCAATGTAGCAGGATTGAGAAGAAATTCTTCAAATTTTAACAGGAAGTCACTTGTCGAGGGGTTCAGTAATACTAAAGTAATTTTAAGACATTTTTCTATTAAGGGAACAGAAGCAGCTTTTGTTCCAACATATCTTACCTATACTGGGGATAGCGTGTCTAGCTGCTTGATAAGTGTTTCACAGGCTTTTGAATAGTTCTTAGGCCTGGGTGAGGATTCTTAAAGCCATACCTTGATGCTCCGCTGCAAGGTCACAAATAACCTGTTTATCAGGTTGTAGAAATCCTAAAGAAGGGGCTTTGAGGAGAGAGAACTTTAATTTATCATAATCCTGCTATTCTTTTTGTTCCCAGGAAAGAGGAATTTAATCTTTCTTTCCTTTTTTACAAATTCATATAAAGTCACAGCTGTTAAGCTATACATGAAAA
This sequence comes from Ctenodactylus gundi, assembly GCA_004027205.1. Classification (NCBI taxonomy): domain Eukaryota; kingdom Metazoa; phylum Chordata; class Mammalia; order Rodentia; family Ctenodactylidae; genus Ctenodactylus; species Ctenodactylus gundi. The sequence continues at coordinate 32,510 of PVKB01005418.1, forward strand.
TCTACAGCAGACAGTAGTCAGTTAAGTCTATTAAAAACACAAGTTTGCCTTTCTGATGTTAGAGATAGCTCGGGCTTAGTCTATCTGAAATAACTTAAACGTTTTGAGGTTGCAAGAAACCCTGAAGGGTAAACTCTTTGGAACAGTAACTGGGCCTTAAACTTTGGGACTCAGTATCCCTTCTCAACTGTGACATTTAAAGTCTGAACCAAATAATCTTAGATTTCCATGAATAAATAAAATTATAAACTGGGGGGTCTCCCGACATTCAGTACAGTAAACTCATGAGTGTCCTTTTGGGGTAACATTTAGGGCAAGGTGACTGAGGAGGACACCAACTCACTTTAGGGCAGCTTCTCCTCCAGTGGCTTCTTTGACCACGTCACACCTAGGGAAAGAGTCAACCGGTAATGCTTGGTTGTCTCCTTGTGCCACAAAACAACCTCCTTGTTTCCTTTTTTCTCTTTGTTCCTCCTCTTCTTGGTTATAGAAAACACATTTAGCAGCGTTCAGTGGGTTGTTAATGAGAGTTCCAGGTACTGAAGACTTATTTTTCCAATATCTGATAACAAGGTTTTAAGTTATTGTCAAGGTGAGAGTGAGTTGTACATAGGTATTTCTGTCTACTTTCCTTTCCCTAAAAAAAGAATAATTCTAATTAGAAGATAGTGTTGTAATTAACACCTCCCTTAGAGGCCATTTTCATCTCCTAGTGAGTACTGAGAACAGGCCTGGGAACAGAAAAGGCTTTGAAGTTTGAAGGTCAAATTTTGTCTACTTACTGAGAAGACAAGGGAATGTCTTCCTGGAATTCTTGGTCTCCCTGCCACCTATCCATAAGACATCAGCAAGGATTAGTGTCACTAATCAGTTCCTTGTCTTCCTTACTATTAGAACAACCCCCAATGTGGTCCCCACCCATGGGATATAACCTTTCTGTTTCTGTGACGACACTGAGAATGTTGTGATGTAGTCATAGAATCTGCTGACTACATAGTCTCACCGTGCGCCATTGAACTGCTCAGAGTCATGCCAGACAAACCTCTATTGAGTTCTTCTGAGTTCATCCAGAGACAGCAACTTTGAGATTCTTGTGTGAAAAACATCCATAGAAAAACCTTCCATTTGGAAGTGGAACTTAGTAGCTGAGGCAGCCACAGTAGACTCCATCTACTGTTGACCCAAGGAATTGGGTTTTTCCTCTACCAAGCCAAAAGTCCAATTTAGGAATTTGCTAGATCTCCTTTCCTTTCACACCTGGCAAAATGCATGTCTCTCTTACCTTGTCTTCCTGCTAATTTGAGTTAACTAGATTAAAAAATGTGAGGTGTGTGGCCAGAAGCAGGTGCCAGGATGCACTGTTGTTATTTTCCAACAGAAACTGAGCAGCTCCCAAGGAAAACCTCCCCAGGGGAGAGGGGGTGATGATTAGTTATTGCACTCACCCTGTAGTGGGACTGCATTGCACCTGCTGAGTGGAAACCCTTGCTAGGAGTGCATGGAGACCCAAGACCACAAGCAAGCTGGTCAGTAATTGGCCCACATGTCCCCAGGCCAGGTCGAGGGGAGTAGCCTCACTGTGCTGCCTCTGGTCACTTTGTGTGAGCTCGGCAGAGACATGCCAGAAGGGTTATGTTCATCTTTTCCAAGAGTAAAATCCACCCTCCAGATCCTCCCCCACAAAAAATAAAGAAAAGAAAGAAAAAAGAGGGCCAGCTAGTAATGGTATTAGTTATTCCATGAGAGTCCATGTTCCCATTGACCATCAAATCCATATATATATATTTTGAGACAGGGTCTTGTTCTGTAGCCCAGCCTGGCCTTGGACTTGTGCCAATCATCCTGCCTTAGCCTCGGAGTGCTTGGATTACAGGCGTGCACCACCACTTCAGGTTTACGTAATGCTGGGGAATTGAACTCGGATACTTAGCGCTTAGTGCTTAGGCAAGCACTTTAACTGCTGAGCCATTCCTCCAGACTTCAAATCCATATTAAAGTTCCCTAAAAAGAAAAAAAAATAAAATAAAATGGGTCCCACAGGCTTGATTAGAGCCAAAAGTACAGCCTCCTGAAGGGTACTCCTTGGAAGATTAACATAAGTAAAGTTCTGATCTCCTGCAAGTTCCAAGATATCTATGAAGGAAATTGAAATTTCTAGTTAAGGGAAGAGGCCACTGTTTCCACTGTCCTTTAAAGAGATGCAATAAAAACAAACAAACAAACAACAACAACAACAAACAGGCGATGGAATGGTCACCTGTCTTGTCATTCCAATCCGGGGATAGCCTTCCTTTCCACACTTGGCATAACCAGATGCATTCAACAGGGCAGAGCAAACATGCTGTGGAAAGCACAGGTGATTAGAAAAAGAGAACCAGGATGAGTATAGAGGGGGAGAGGATGTGTGACATGGTCCCTTGGGCTGGAGCTATCTTGCTTACTCGTTAGATTTTTTTTGGATTACCATATTTGATTTGAAGGTTCTAGCAGGATAGACACAAAGATGGGAAAATGATAGAGAGTACGTCTTGAGGAAATTTACCTAGAGTTAATAAATCCTACCTAATCCCCCAAAATGTGAACCCTCTCAACAAAACGAAATAGGTACTTACGGTTCGAAGATTCCATCTGACATTGAACAAATGAGTCACCAAAGCTGGTAGTCTTAAGTTCCATGTTTGTGTCCTGGCTCCTTCCAAGAATGTGAGAGCTGGCTCAGCATCAGTGCCAGGAATAACCACGCTCTCAAACAGGTTCCATGATGTTGACCGAAGCAAGAGAAGCAGCAGTGAACAGCAACCTGGTGTCTGGGCCGCCCAGTGGAGAGTCATCCCTTCCTCAGGCTGGGTCCTTCTTTGATGGGATTTAGAGAACCCAGTGTTCACATGTGTCCTACGTCTGGTGGCCTACTGGTGCTAGACCCCTGCAGGGATTGAAGGTACTAGGGTCCTTGTGTAAGTGACCGCTTAATTTTTATCCACGGGTCTGACTGTTGAAGCAGTGCGCACACTTGTGAGAGCGAGGAGCTGCCTCTAAGCTTTAATCACTGTAGGTCAGTTTTGGCCTGAGGCAGGCAGATGTTCCAGACATTGTACAGTCAGTTTCCATTCTCTTTCTTTTTCCTTTTATTAACCCCTGCACACTCCCTCCTCCACTGCCCTGTCTCGCTCATTTCTATCTAACTGCCGATCATAGAGAAAGCACAGACCTGGCGGCCCTGTCATCACAGATTCCCGGCGGCAGTCTCTCCAGTGAGCTTCTGCATGGTACTGAAATTGTGCTACTCGTTTCAAAAAGAAAAGTGATTATAAGAAGGATAAAAGAAGAAGGAAACCAAAACAAATCAAATGAATGCTTTAAACCGAATACCAAAATTCCCATAAAATTATCTACCTCTGAGTTTCTTTTGCACACCGGTCAGTGCCCCAGAATTGATGTACAATTGGCCCAAGATGGCAAACGTCCTCACTTCACCCAGAAGGAAGTGACCCACAAAGAAGGTCCAAATGGTTGGAGAAGTTATGTTTCTGCTAGTGTCTTTCTAGCAGAAAATTACACGGGGCCATACAGTTCTCTAGCAGCCTGTCCTGATGTGCTAACTAAGGCATTTACAGGCAACTGATGCTACTAACAGATACAGAGGGAGGATTTCTACTTGCAAAATCATTCGTGGCAGCTGATGGAACGTCCTGAAAGTTCTAATCATGCGGTCACCTGTGCAAGCCATTTTGCCAATAGGACAGTACAAGACCCATGGCTGTCAAGAGCTTGGACTTGACTGCTGGCTGGCAACACTGAACTGTTACTGGGAGCTTATAACTATACGCCTAAGCTCTTCTGCTCTCTAGTGACCACATTGAGGGAGCTGACCTATTATGGCAAAGAGAAAAAGAGGATTCATTCAGATAGCTCAGAAAAGAAGATTGGGGGCTGAATTGCTCCAAATCATCATCTTCCTTCGTACAGGTAGGCAAGGGTCTTTTATAGCAAGAAGCAGAGGAGAGGAGGTAACATAGAGAGATTCTGCACATCTTTAAGCTTCTTTTGTTGCTTCAAGCACCTTCAGCTCTTGTCCTTCTCTTTGTGAAAAGTCAGCTTCCCTTTAACCTCCCAGAACCAGCATTTGCGTAGTCTGCCAGTGAATTTAGGATGAGAGGGTACTGGTTGTGTGCACAGCAGGTGAGAGTCTGGAGAAGTGTCTTACCTCTAAAAGAAATGTTAAAAATCTAACTTTTATTTATTTATTTATTTATTTACTCATCCATCCATCCATCCATCCATTCATTTCTTTATTTAATAGAACAGGATCTCTCTCTGTCATCTAGGCGGGTTTTGAACTCACTACATAGCCCAAACTGGCCTCAGCCTCCCAGCAATCATCACGCCTCCGCCTCCCAAGTGCTGAGATTACAGGCATGCACCACCGCGCCTGACTTATCTGGTGCTGGACAACTGAATCCAAGTCTTTGTGCTTGCTTTGAAATATTCCTCCTGCCCCAAAATCTAGCTTTTAAAGTTTACGTTTCTCGTGCTAGTTACACAACAAAAAGGGTCGGAACAGTTTCTTCCAGCCGCAGTGAGGAAGGACACCTGGAAAGTTCTGATCTCCTTGATTAAGCACTTTGCAATAACATCAGCGTGATAGCTTTGTAGATTAAGAAGAAGAAAAAGAGAAGAGTTTGCAGTACACTGCTTATTACAATTGTGTTGGTCAGCAGAAATAGTACGGAGCATTGGCTTTTGTTAGGATTGTGTTACACATTTTGTAAAACAATAGCGATAGGCAGGAACAGGGCATTTTTGAAATTATCTATCACTCTAACAACAGTTATAGGAAACTATGTTGAAATAATTAAAGGCTTAAACTCATTAGACAGAGAGAGTGGAATCCAAGGGACATCCTAATGGGCCTTGATCTCAGAGGCCAATCACTAGTTTTTCATTATGAATTTAAATTTGTACTAGCTGATTCTTAGAACAAAAACAATAAAGAGGTGTATTACAAAGAGACTCAAATGTTCTGGTTCTCTCCCTAAATCTAAAGAGAGATTTGAGAATTAATATCATAACCACCTATGTGGAGTCAAAGGACTAGGGAGGGACAGAAGAGCAAAAATGGGAAAACAAAGGACAGTTTTAAAGGATCTGCCTGTTGTAATGACAAGTGTATTTAAGTAGTCACATTTCTACAGGGATTAACATCTGTGGTATGAAGAGAGAGGAAAAAAAAGATTTTGCAAAGGTTAGAATTTTTTTGTAACACTTAAACACAAAGTTTTAAGAACATTTGAATTTTGGTCTGATGTACATACCAAAGTATATCCCTTCAATTATTTTGAAAGTAACTAAAAAATTTCAGTCTTAGTGTATGCTTTAGCCTCAAAATTGACATTTTGCCTTAAAGAATGAAAAAGTAGACACAAATTTAAAAATGAAGTAAAAGCAAATCTAAATGTAATAGATGTGCTTCATGATGGTTACCGAAAGTGATAAGATTTAGAAATCACTAAAGAGCCCCAAACAAAAACAGTACTTGTTTGAAAATGGAAGTGAAAGTTAAGACACATTCAAAGGCCTCACACAGGAAACTGAGCAGGTGGGCAAATAGTCTGTTTGCAGTTCTTGTCCTTGAAAACATAAATGAACAAGAAAAGAAAAAACGAAAAAGGAAATACAGTTCAAGATACCCATGTACTTTGTTAATATACTTTGGTTTTAGGTAGCAATAGCTTTGTTGAAAGGATTTAGATATAAATAGCTCCACTTAGACCATGTGAAATAGCGATATTAACTGTTTCCTTACAGTTACAAATTTGTCACCTGCAACTCTCTTTAACACTCTTTAAACTTTTTTTTTGAGTCAGTAAACATGTTTTCATTGCTAATTCAATGAATGAACATTTTAAAAAATTCTTGGAGGTCAAGTTTTCTTACATGTAAAATGCAAATAATATTTTATCTTTTACTTTGGGGTACTAGATGAGAGGTCTCTATACTGTACTGAACACCATTTTTTATTAATTGCCTACTACATCTCCAATTAGCAAGTCCTTAACTAGCGGGGGCGCGCAGGGGGAGGGAAGGAGTAGAGGAAGGAGGATGGGGCTCTCCAATCAGCAGCTGGTCACTGGACAAGGTGGCGGGAGGTGTGCCTCTCAAGCGCCATCTAGCGGTGAGCTAGCAGTGAAATGTGCTTCTACTGGGTTGTCCCGGACTAGTGCTAGATAGACTTCAACCCAACCTGAATCCCCTACACACAATTTAAGGGAGTAGAAGTTTATTTTTGCTGACAGTTTTACAAGGTCTTAGTCCATTCATGACTGCCGGCAGTGGTAGAAGCACACTGCGAAAGAGAAAGGCTCTTTACAGTAACTAGGAGCTGTGGGAGCCTGACGAGGCCTGGGGTGATTGTAGGTAGCCGTGGCTCATAACCCAATAATCTCGATGCTCGAGGTGAGACCTGCAGGAGTCGGGCCACTCCCTCTTATCTCAGACCTAGCATGGGCTATAGTCCATCATACCCAAATTCCTAATTTTCCCCTGCTTCCAGACCCTTATCAGAAATCACGTGGACAGATTTTGCAAGACCTGCCATGCAAATTAGTCTACTTTCAGACTCCAAATTCCCCCAACCAAAATATGTGCACTGGCCACATGCTTCCTCCGACATCATGGCAGTCTATACAGAACTGCTTTTAAACAAGGAACAGATTTAAGGTCAAAGAGATGCATCAATGGGCCTGTTGCTTATGCAATTGACAAATTCACCGTGCTCCAGTGAAACAGAGCAGCTGTGTTGATAAAATCATAAAAGGGCCTTCTGAGGATGCAGTTAGAGAACCAGCTAAGTCAATATGTGAAAGGCTGAAGCAAGATTCTCTGGAAGGCAGTAATGGCGATATATACCTTTTAAACGGATTCTCTTCCTCTAAAGAGCTCTCAATGACACAAAGTAAGTGTCATAAGAAATGGCAAACAATATGCTTGATAATCGATTTGACAATTATTGAACATGTCTCATAAAGAGAAACCCAAATAGTTATTTTGCAAATATTTGCTCACTTAAAAAAAAAAACTGGTATAACCCCTGGGAGAAAGAACAGAAGGGGGCCATTTGATCTAATCTTCTTATCACCTGGGTAGTTTCTAGAAAGTTTAGGGATTGGTATTTGTAGAACAAAGAGAACTTATCTCTGAAGTGCTCATTGTTCAGTATCCCTTGCAGAGATTAACTACAATTAACAAATTTAGCAATCTACAAGTATGATGGATATCTTTCACAATATTTCAAAATGTATAATGGAATACAATATAATTTGTGTGAAGTCATCCGCAAGTCTTACTAAGAGACCTAACTATTGTTTTGACCTAGATACAAATGCGGGCAGAGGGGGCCTGAGAAACTGGAAGGGAAATCTCACTCCTGTCTCCGTCTTGTCTGAATCTCTTGGTTGAATACACTCTCAAGATTTGTAAAGACTGATACAAGCATCTGCATGTGGCAATTTGGTGTTCTAATTCTGTAGATTTTGTCAAGGAGCAAATAGAATCGATTTTCACAATACTAAACAACCAATGTTATACAAAGATGCAGAAAGAGACATTTAGATTTTATGTTCTTTTAGAAGAAGTCCAGAGAAGTAGGCTAAAATGTTGACAAGTAATCTCAGAGATAAGGAAAATTTGAAAAAAAGAAACGAGAGATAATACGCAGAAAACAAAGCTCTTTCAGGTCAGGGACTCACCCTTATTCTAACATAGACATGGAAGAATTTAGATGAATAAAGAGATCTGTTCATAATAAGGATGAATATTAATTATTTCAAATTTGCATTTAGTCAAAGTAATTATAAAAGAAGGAAAGGAAAATGAAAAAAATAATAAGCTAAAGGTCGTAGGACTACAAAATCAATGACATTAATAAAAATGAACAAAATAGTTCGATAAAGTAATTTAAAATATATAACTTATGTTGGATACAATGACCCACAGTTGTAATTCCAGCCACTTAGGAGGCTTAAAAGGAATTGCAGATTTGGCCCTAGACTTACAGCCTGTCTTTAGTGAGAAATTAAAAACAAATTAAAAACACCACCACCACCACCAACAACAACAACAAAAAAACATGGGTGGCAATGTAGGTCAGTAAGAAGGCTCTCATTTTAACTCTAAGAACAAGGACAGGAATATACATATAATATATATATATATATATATATATATATATATATATATATATAATAGCACTTTATATAACTGATCTTTACTTCCCAATTAAAAGACACAAAGGCAAATTGGGTCAAACTGCAAGATTTATTTAATTTATTATGTATTTATATATAATATTTAGAAGATACCAAAGCTGCGTGATATTTATGCTTAACAAATGTAGATGGTAATAAAATATTCTAAAAATTTTAAGATCCATAAAAATAGAAATGCATGTCCTGTGTGAGATTCTTGCAATTAAAATGTGCTAACCGAAATTTTTAAAAATAGTGGAAAATTTGGATCATGGAAGATGAGAAGTTGCACTCCATTAATCAGAGCCTTCCTGGGAGCAAGGGCCAGAGATTTGTAAATTTGCATACAACCCATGAAACTTAGAAATTTAGTGACTTCCTATCTCAAAATAAAAATTAAACAAGGAAAAAATGTAGTTCAGTACTAAGGCTCTGTGTTCAATGTTCAGACCTGAGAAAGAGAAACAAAAACTAGTTTGAATTCAAATTTAAATACATCTTTTGGAAAATAAGTAAAAAAAAAAAAACCGTAAAGATCAACATGAAATAGATTTAAAAATTAGAGTGTCATTCTAAAATTTTTAACATGTAATTGAAAAACAATATGAAGCTACTCTTTGTATTTCAGCAAAATACAACAATTAGACAACTATTGATGAACGATAACAAAATCTTTAGGTGGGTGCACGAGTGCAGTTAAAAGCTGACAGTAAGAAATAGGGCAACATGTGGAGAATAAGCATCAGTAAGTGTCACTAGCAGGTAGGCACACCTGGTGAAATTGGAGCGGGTTAAGAAGGAAGGTGGTTGCAACATGTGGCAGCTGCAAAGTGGGGCAGCTGTCACCATGGTCCTCTTTGTCCTGCTTTGCAGAGGCCACTAGTTTCTTTTGCCTCCGACATAGGCAACAGGCAGTATTGCCACCAACATCCTAAAAGTAGAATACTTGTAAACCCATATCCTAAGGAAAAGCCACTGCTTTTGTGTGTTATGCTTTAATATAATATAATTTTTTTCTTGAATCTTAGTCTTCCTGTAGAAGTGTTGACAGCAGATACTTTAGAGAGGTTATCAGGAAAGTTAAGATGCATACTTTCCCCCCCAAAGTGAGCTTCCATTCTCACGTGACTGGATTTATAATTGTATTTCATTTTGCAAGCCAAAACATCTGTCATCAGACTCTGCAACATCAATTACTTTTTTATTTCTTCACCATATTACGATACAGGGAAAGGCCTTCACCAGTTGCTAGTGTTATGCTGTTTGAATGTTCCAGTCACCAAAAGTCAACTGAACTTCTTTTATTTATATGTTACTCAGACCCAAGAATTCTGCTACAGTAATGCAAAATAAACTAAGACAATATTCAATGGGAATAAAATCTTTATTTTCCGTGTTAGTTGCAACATTATACGAGAGAGTGGGTTGATATGAAATTCTTCAAGCTCTGAAAAAAAATGATTGCCAATCTAGATCACAGTGAAAAGCTATCCTTAAAAAATTGTAGAAGAAATGAAGGTCTTTTATGATGAGCGCAAACTAAAAATAAGTCACTGCTACAGAGCTAATATTGTAGAAAATATTTTGGAGATCCTTAACAGCCTTTCACTGTTGCCATTACTTTATTTTGCAATAAGTTTGAATATCACTGTGATAAATGTCTGGCTTCTTGTGCCAGTCTGCCTAAGGGATGAAAATGTCAATGTAAATATTCTAATTGCTAAGTGGTATTTTCTTTTTTTCCCCCATTTTATTGATATATATATATATATATATATATATATATATATATATATATATATGAAAAATTTAAGATTTTAATGAAGTTGAGCACCTTGTGTACATATGTATCTTGTCAAGGTGACAAGGACTTTCCCACTCTCCTTTTGTCCCTTCCCCTACCCCAGCCCCCTCTTTCCCTCCCCAGCCTACCCCCAGGTTCACTTTGTTTTTCAATTTAAGTTCCATGAGATAGTTGTGATATGGGTCTCTTATATCAGAGAGACCATTCGATGTTTTACTTTCTGCTTCTGACTCACTTCACTAAGCCTGATGTTCTCAAGCTTCTTCCATTTGCCTGCAAAAGCCTCCACACTGTTGGACTTCATAGATGCATAGTATTGCATTGTGTATAAATACCACAGTTTGTGTAGCCACTAGTCTGTTGACGGGTATTTTGGTGACTTCCATATTTTAGATATTGTTAGTTGTGCTGCTATGAACATGGGTATACATGTACCTGTTATGTGTTGTTTTGGCCTCTTTTGGAAATATTCCCAGTAGGGGTGTCTCTGGATCAAAGGGGATATTTATTTCCAGTCTTTTGAGAGATCTCCATACTGCTTTCCAGAGTGGTTGTATGAATTTATATTCCCACCAGCAGTGCAGGAGGGTTCCTTTATCCCCACAGCCTTGCCAGCACTGATTGCTATTTGACTTGTTGATATAGGCCATTCTCTCTGGAGTGAGATGGTATCCTAGCATTGCTTTGATTTGCATTTCTCTTATGGCTAGAGATGTTGAACATCTTTTCATGTATCTATTGGACATTTGTACTTATTCTTGAGTGAACTGCCTCTTCATTTCATTTGCCCACTTTTAAATAGGATCCTTTATTTTTGTAGGCTTACTTTTCTTCAGCTCCCTGTATATTCTAGTTATGAGCTTCCTATCTGTTGGTTTTCTTTTTACATTTTTGATAGTTTCCTTTGCTGTGCAGAAACTTTTTAATTTGACAAGATCCCATTTGTTAATAATGGGGATAATTTATTTTGCTTTCGGTGTGTTGTCAATAAAGTCTTTTAGATAGTTGCCTAATTTGTCTTCTAGGAGGTTCAGTGTTTCACCATTAATGTCTAGGTCTTTGATCCACTTTGATTTGATTTTGGTGCATAGTGACAGGTGTGTGGCTAGATTTATTCTTCTGCATGTGGATGACCAATTTTCCCAGCACTGTTTGTTGAACATGCTGTCCTTTTTCCACTGTATGCATTTGTCGCCTTTGTCGAAGATTAAATAATTGAGGGCATTTGGGTTTGTTTCTGCATCTTCAGTTCTGTTCCACTGGTCTATCTGTCTATTTTTGTGCCAGTACCAAATTGTTTTTACGACTATTGCATAATAGTGCAGCCTGATGTCTGGAACTGTAATGCCTCCTGCCTTGGTCTTATTGCTCTGGATTGCGTTGGCTATTCTTGATCTCTTTTGGTTCCATATGAGTTTAAGATTTGCTGTTTCAAGGTCTTTGAAGAAACTTGTAGGTATTTTGATAGAAATTGCATTAAATCTGTATGTCAGTTTAGGTAGTATTGTCATTTTGAATATATTTATTTTGCCTATCCAAGAGCAGGGAATGCCTTTCTATTTTCTAATGTCTCCTATAACTTCTCTCTTCAATGTAATGTAGTTTTCTTTATATAGGTCCTTCACTTCCTGGGTTAGGTATACTCCTAGGTATTTAATTTTTTTGCTACGCTATTGAGATTGGAATTATTTTTCTGGGTTCTTGCTCAATAAGTTCATTGTTAGTGTAGAGAAAAGCTATTGATTTTTTAGTGTTAATTTGGTAGCCTCTGACGTGGCTAATTTTTTTTCAGGAGTTTTGTAGTGTAGTTTTTAGGGTCTTCCATGTAGATAATCATATCATCTGCAAATAAGGAAAGTTTGACTTCCTCCTTTCCGATGCAGTTTCCCTTTATTTCATTTTCTTGTCTGATCGCTATGGCCAGTGTTTCAAGGACTATGTTGAATAAGAGTGGTGAGAGTGTACAGCCTTGTCTTGTTCCTGATGTGAGAGGGAACGATTTCAATTTTTCTCCATTTACTATGATATTTGCAGTAGGCTTGGCATATACGGCTTCTATGAGTTTTAGGTAGGGCCCTTCTATAACTATTTTTCTCAGTGTTTTTTATTATGAAGAGGTGTTGGATTTTGTCAAAAGCTTTTTCTGCATCAATACAAATGATCATGTGGTTTTTGTTTTCACTTTTGTTGATATGCTGTATGTCTTAGTTACTTTTTCATTGCGGTGACTCAATAACTGACACCCACAAATTTAGAAAAGGAAAGGTTTATTTTAGGTCACAGTTTCAGAAGATCACAATCTGTTCAGGGGCGGCTGGCAGCAGTGGAAGTACATGGCAGAGGCAGAGGTGGAGGCAGCTTCTCACGACTTAAGCCTTTTGTTTTGTTGTTGGTCTTCTCTTGAACTCCCATAATTCTGAGGTCATTTCTCTTTGAATAATCTATCAGTCGTTGTAATGATTCCCTTTCATCTTTTTTTACTTTGCTTTCTTTATGGTCTTTCTGTTCCTGCTCTGTCATTTTGTCTTCCAGGTCTGATATTCTATTTTGAAATTGTTAGATATGGTTGTTTATCATGTCCTGTGTGTTTTTCACTTCCTGGATATCTGAATATTTTTTATGTCTCTGTTGTTCTCTCATTTCTTGTATTGCCTTCATTTTCTTCTGCTTTATTTCTTCTTGATCTCCTCTACTTGCTTTTCAAGGCTATGTTTTAGTTTAGCTCGGTCTCGATGTAGCTCTTGCTCTATGACTTTCATTTCTTGCTTAATTTCCTGCTTTACTTCAATGTATTTTTGGGCACAGAAGTTACCATCATTTTTGCCATTTTCATCTTTAGATTCTGCATTTTCAGGATTCCTAATATGCTCTTCTGGTATTTCAAGGCTTTTTGAAGGAGATTTATTTCCACATTTCCTCAAGGTTCTGTTGTCTTTGGTTGTCTGTCCCTGGATTTCCCCTAGGGGCTCTCCCTGGCACAGCTGTGACTAGTGCTGGGAGAACACAGCCTTTGTGCTGACCACTGCTGAGAGGGGTGGCATTAATCCACCCCCCACCCCCCGTCTAGTCCGACCCTGCTCTGCCTGGCACTGGCAAAGCCCAGCTTCCACGCTGGCCTCTGCTAGGAGGGGCAGCGGGGAAGATGGTGAGGAGTCCTATTAATCTAGTCCGACACAGCTCTGCCTGGTGCTGGCAAAGCCAAGTTTCTGCACGGGCCTCTGCTGCTACAGGCAGTGGGGAAGATGGTGGGGAGTTTCACCAGTCGAGTCCAAAGAGGCTCTGCCCAGTGCTGGCAAAGCCCAGCTTCCACACAGGCATTTGCTGCGAGGGGCAGTGTGAAAATGACTGAGAGTTCCATGAGTCTAGTCCCTAAGTGGTATTTTCATTGTATAAACTGATTTATAGTACCCATCTTAATATTTGGGGAAAAGAACACTCAGTACAGCCTGGATGAATAGATAAAATGCTTCCTAAACTACATTATTAAGCTAATTTACAGGATTTTACTAAATTAAGGCAAATGTGGCTTGTCAATTATTTCATTTGGTTTTATGCCAATTTTAAAGATATTTGGCTTTAGGGAGAAAATCATCATCACCACAAATTCTACTACTTTTAGCTGCGTCTTCAGCACAATATTTGATGGGGAGAAAAGCATATTTTTCCACTTCGTGGGCATTTAAATTTCCACTAGTTTCTAAAATTTTAATGCAGAAATTTAAGTAAGAATTTGGGTCAGGTGGGAGAAACTAGACTGAGTTCTATATACTTCGTCCTTTTGAAGTAATCTACCATACATATTTAAAGATAGATTGTTAAACCAATCTTTTGAGCATGAATTCAATTGGCTGTTTTTGTAATTTTCTTTCTTAGTTAGGGACATCACAAAGAATATCTAATGCTGATCAAATAATGCATCAATAAGGACTGTTTATGTAGATGAAACACCAGATGTTTGCAAAGGTTGGTATTTCTTCAGTAAGAAAAATTATTCAGTTCTGAAAGATTATTTTCCTGGGAGATTTTATGAATTTTGTTCACCTGTTAACATTATGATTGATAATTATTTTCCAAGAATGAAAACAAGATATGTACTCAAATATTTATTCGTGTTAATATTGACTTTATGAAATGTGACTTTTACAGGAATATAAAGAGTGGCTAGAAAGACTACTGACAACTTCAGAGCAAAATGAAGTTCTTTCTGTTGCTTTCGGCCATTGGGCTCTGCTCGGCTCAGTATTCTCCACATACTTGGTCGGGACGGACATCGATTGTCCATCTGTTTGAGTGGCGCTGGGCAGACATTGCTCTGGAATGTGAGCGATATTTAGCTCCCTATGGATTTGGAGGTGTTCAGGTGAGTATCATTCAGGTGTAAGCATAAATTTCAGACTTTCCTGTGATTATAGTAAATGGTATTTAGATCAGTGTCTGTGATCTGGAGCAAAGTTTGACTTCAACTATAAATACTCAATTTTTGAAGTAGAAGTAAATTTATTAAGTCAGGACTACTGTCTTGCTTTGTGCCAGGACATGAGCAGGACATCTCCAACGTGATGGAAGCATTTTCAAATGGCTATAAAACCATGAACCTGCACATACAAAGATCAAAAAGTAGTTATGAACTTTTATAAGATCTTACTATAAAAACAAGCTTGAATTTGATTTTTATCAAGATTGTTTTTACTTGTAGGTCTCGCCACCCAATGAAAACATTGTAATTACCAACCCTTTTAGACCTTGGTGGGAAAGATATCAACCAATTAGCTATAAATTGTGCACAAGATCTGGCAATGATGCTGAATTCAGAAACATGGTGACGAGGTGTAACAATGTTGGTGTAAGTACGCTAAAATTTTCTTTTAAACATACTATGGTGAAATAATATTTCTGTGCTTTGTTTTGGTCTTTAACAAACAGAAACTTTTTATATTTTATTTTTTAAAGAATCCATTCTGTATTTTAGCTAAACTCAAAATCAGCTGCTGCCTTCCTTTCAACTATTGCTGATTTTTTCAGGTTTATAATTATCTAGTGAAGAAGAGGCGATTTGAAGTTTAAGGACATGTTACTTAAAATGTAAAGCTCTTTCAATTCTTTTTTGAGACAGGGTCTCTCTCTGTAGTCCAGGTTGGTCCTCAACTTGCTATGGAGCCCAGGCTGGCCTTGGACTCACTACAATCCTCCTGCCTCGGCCTCCCGAGCGCTGGGATTACATGTGTGTGCCACCAGGCCCACACATGGTGTTGGGGAAATCGAACTCGGGTACTTAGCACTTGACTTAGCACTTGATAAGTAAGCGCTTTAACTGCTGAGCCCTTCCTCCAACCTCTCATTCATTGTTTTAATCTATGCAAGTGCGTATTTCCTTCCAGTACCTTTCTGGTTAAAAGTTGGAAAGCTTATGTAATATAGTTGTTTCATTTTTATGTAATGTATATGTTCATCTATAATTCCCAAGTTTTCTTCCCTGTCAGACTTTTGTTGGTACATAGCTATTTTTTTTTCCCTTCTAAATTGAGGAAAGGGGCTACCTGCTTCTTTCTTTTGGAGAACCACTAAAAAAAAAAAAAAGAAGAAGAAGAAGTTGACATTGCTCCTGTATCAAATGATCCTTTTCTTTTCAACAGCTCTTTCTTTTCAACCTTGACTTTTATTGTTATAAGTAACTAAAATTAGAAAATAAGAAAAAAAATATTTTGGACGTTATTAACTTGCGGTGGTGTAAGTTAAAATTCAGATTTCTGCTGCAGTCAAATTCAAGCAGGTGATTTGTTTTTTAGGTCCGTATTTATGTGGATGCTGTCATTAATCACATGTGCGGTGACGGCAATAGCCCAGGAACAAGCAGTACTTGCGGAAGTTACTTCAATCCTCAACAGAGGGACTTTCCAGCAGTTCCCTACTCTGGGTGGGACTTCAATGATGGTAAATGTAAAACTGCAAGTGGAGGCATTGAGAGCTATCAAGATGCTAATCAGGTAATTCTTTTATTTATTTATTTATTGAGACAGGGTCTTGCTCTGTAGCCCAGGCTGGATCTGAACTCACTATGGAGCCCAGGCTGGCCTGGGACTCACAGAAATCCTCCTGTCTCAGCCTCCCACGTGCTGGGATTACAGGTGAGCACCTCCATGCCCAGTTTGTGTGGTGCTGGGGAATTAACCCCTGGTACTTAGCGCTTCACTTAGCACTTGCTAGGCAATTGCTTTAATCCCTGTGCCGTTCCTCCAGCCTGATCAGGTAATTTTTTAAAGAATGTTAATCTGAGGAACATTCTACGGATTATGCACATGCAGTTTACCGAATGTCTTGTTACATACTAGTTTAGATTTCTTAGAATAAGTTATTAATTGTTTAAAAAACATTCAAAAACATTCCTGTCTTCATGGGGTGCACGGTATAGCTTAAGCTACGGCGCTTGCTTTTACATTCTGCACGCCCTGGGTTTGACTCCTAGCACTGCTCACTTTATCCCTGCTCCCCAGCTCCCCACAGAAGGAAAAAGGAAGAAGGGGAGAAGCTATAAACAGAAGAAAGAATTCCCCATAATTGGTTAAAGGGTTTATCTTCTTCATTTTCTGTATTATCCATTTTTTTTTATTGGGATACATTTCAAAAGTCTGCCTACAATAGGATACCAATATCCTCAGGGTCCCACGTAAAGAGGTCATTATGTGAATATCTATAGATGAACAAGGAATCACCTGCTCAGTTAGCTGTGTTTTTAAGGGAAGGATGATGTTTTATGATGCATTAAAAATATTTTCCTCAACAGGTAAGAGATTGCCGTCTCACTGGTCTTCTTGATCTCGCGCTTGAGAAAGATTACGTGCGTACCAAGATTGCTGATTACCTGAACTATCTCATTGACATCGGCGTAGCCGGGTTCAGGCTTGACGCTGCTAAGCACATGTGGCCTGGGGACATCAAGGCCATTTTGGATAAACTGCATAATCTGAATACAAATTGGTTCTCTGGTGGAAGTAGACCTTTCATTTTCCAAGAGGTAAGTCTATACAGGCAAATGCTTAAATTACAATAATAGGTTGTTTGTTAAAAATAAATGGCAGATTTAATTAAATAAGTAATTTTTGTTAAGCCCATGGCTGAGCCATTTAGAGTAATATTCTTCAGCTGCCTTTTATCCAAAGGTAAAACATCTATTTCTTTGTCAGAGTAGGTTCTATGGAATTCCAGGATACTTATTTGGGCTGTATCCTTAACTGTATCATTACTACCTCCTTGGGCATTACAGAATAGATATAAAATTGAGCACTTGTTGTTTTGAGCAAGTATATGTTAATATAGATCTCATGTATACTATTAATAGGAGTTGAATCTTGCCTCTACCCCTATTAACTGTGTAAATTTTTAGGGTAATTTACTTTCTGTGCAGCAATTTTTTTGCATGTGAATATCGAAAGATATGTATGCCTTTTTTTTTTTTGAGTATTAAGGAAGCTAAAGTTTAAACACTAAGCAATGTTTTCAACCACGTAGTAAATGCTAGGTTACCATTGCTCATTGTTTTTCTCATTTATGTGTAAGGCTAAGAAAGATCAACATTGTCACAGGATATTAGGTTATTTCCTCATTAGATTTCTCTCAAAGTTATGACATGGAATTTATCCAAAATAGCAAAAATTATTGATGTAAGAAAAATCATCTGGCTACTTCAAATGGTATAAATAGTTTACAATTGTATGCAGGACATATATTTGTTTATTAAAATATTTGAAGTTCCTCATGTAAAGTGATATTTTTCCATGTCCTTGTGCTAGGTCATTGATCTGGGCGGCGAGGCAATTTCAAGTAGGGAATACTTTGGAAATGGCCGAGTGACAGAATTCAAATATGGTGCAAAACTGGGCACAGTTATTCGCAAGTGGAATGGAGAGAAGATGTCTTACTTGAAGTGAGTAAAATATAGTTTTCACTTGAATTACTTCACAAATGTATTAGTCACGTCATTACAATATGAGTATTTTGCTTCCATCCTGACTTTTTGGGGTACTGGGGATTGAATTTAGGCTTTTCCCACTGTTCTACATCTCCAGACTGATTCTCTAGTGCAGTATAATCTTTAATAAAAAAAAAAAGGCTTGTTAAATTTTCAAATTGCCCGGGCTGGTCTCAGATTTAAATCCTCTTGCCTCTGTCTCTCACAGTGCTGGGGTGGTAGGCATGTACCACCACAACCAGCTAGCATCTACTTATTTAGACAATTATCAAAAGATTGATTCCTAATTATCAGCTTTATAGTTTCCTTAACTATATTTTAAATATAGAATGCCAAGACAAACACATATTTTAGACTCCAAAAATTAGGGTTTTCATCCCATGCATTCTACTAGGATATTTGATTTGAGTAATGTTTGCTTATAACCTGTTAAATCTAGTTCATTTCTAAAGTTATCCTACCAGTTACAAAGTGCCTACAATGCAGCCATTGTCTGTCATTTACATATATTAAAATCTGGTTTAACTATTAGCAGTTTATATTCTGATAACTACTTTGAAGCCTCATTTTTAACTGAATTATCTACTCGGCATAATGTGAAGTGAAGGATGACCTTTGAGAAGTCTGTCTAAATTCCAGGATAGTGAAACGTCCAAATTCTAATTGGACCTTATTTTATAGCAAAAATACCATATGTGTAACATGAATGGATTCAAACATGGAATGCAGTTGTAGATTACATGCACACATAAATTATATCAATGTATATTTACACACATAAAACTATATATAACACTATATTATAATATCTAAAGGAGTAACTGTTTCTTGAGAGAATTTTATCTGAAAATACGATGTAAAAAGAGATGAAGAGCTAAGTTATTATAAATGTATTCATAAAGAATCCGTAAGTGTGTGCATCATTATTATTTTTATAAATAGGAACTGGGGAGAAGGCTGGGGCTTTGTGCCTACTGACCGAGCACTTGTCTTTGTGGATAACCATGACAACCAACGAGGGCATGGAGCCGGGGGAGCATCTATTCTTACATTCTGGGATGCCAGGTAAAAATGTTCTCTACATTTGTAACCTGTGTTTTACTCACGGTAAAAATGATCTGTTCTCCTATCATAATATCACGATGAAACCTTCAGGCTGTATAAAGTGGCTGTTGGATTCATGCTGGCTCATCCTTACGGATTCACACGAGTCATGTCAAGTTACCGTTGGCAAAGAAATTTTCAGAATGGAAAAGTAAGTTTTACAGTTATTGAAAATATCCCATTCTATTTCCCCTATAAATCCTTCTTCATGCCCCCAAATCTGTTTTTTCCCACCATCCATTATATGACATAATTTTACACTGATATATCTACAGTGATTTTATTTTGAGAAATAAAATAAGTGAAATAAATCAGAAAAATATAAATTTAAATAGTCTAGGAAAGAGTTTTTACATTGTGTCTAATAGTACATTTATCCACAATGTAGCAGGAAATCAAATGCTATTAATTTTGCAATTGTTACTTTCAAGGTATTTCTCATGATTTTTAAATTTTTTGAATTATATAGCAGCATCTTAATTTTACAGATGAGGAAACAGATACCCTGAGAATTTATGTATATTGAATTTTTGTTACTCTAGTAGGTATTGAGGCCTATTTTCTAATTTTAGTGGTTACTAGTGCCTTAGTGCTTTTGCCCTTTTTATCACAGTGCACAGTCATATTTTTAAAAGTTGCTTGGAAAAAAAGGGATAGGCTAAAATATTTTTACCATGTTTTAAATATGGCATGAGAAAACCAGTGTCTATAAAAATAAAGACTTATATTCTAAATAAAAACATTGCAGAGACAAAGTAGTAGAACTAATTGAGTTTAGTGCAGAAGACAAGGAAGAAGCAACATGCGTATGATAAAAATATTTCCTTTTCTTTTTTCTATAATTGAGGATGTTAATGATTGGATTGGACCACCAAATAATAATGGGGTGACAAAAGAAGTGACTATTAATCCAGACACAACTTGTGGCAATGATTGGGTCTGCGAACATCGTTGGCGTCAAATAAGGTGGGAATACTTGAGTTACGTCTTGTGACAGGAACCTACATAAGATTTGGAGCTGTCGATGTGGAGAAATATCAGCATCTTATATGACTCTGTGGTTTCAGGAACATGGTTGTCTTCCGGAACGTCGTGGACGGGCAGCCATTTTCAAACTGGTGGGATAATGGTAGCAACCAAGTAGCCTTTGGAAGAGGAAACAAAGGATTCATTGTCTTTAATAATGATGACTGGTGAGCAAGATTAATTCAAAACTAATATTTTATACTCTTATACATCTTTTTAAAGTTTTTTCTAGATCATTTACTTTTATATGTTTGAAACATCTTTTAGTTTGTGAATTAAGAAAATGTACCTCAGAAAAATACAGAACAATGACAAAGAATCTCACTTTGTTCTGTTATTTTGTGCTTTCTATTTGGAGTGAATTCTTGCAACATCATTTCCACGTGTGTGTGTGTGTGTGTGTGTGTGTGTGTGTGTGTGTGCGCGTGTGTGTGTGTTCTTCTTAGATACTCTACTAAATACATTAATAGTATAGATAAGGATCATGAATTCACTACATCACATACTTCAGGGTCTCGCTACTGAAATAACTTCCTTAGTAGCCTTGTAAAACAACTACTTTATCTGTTCTTTGGATGTGTGATTTTTACTGTACTGTCTCTATTTGACAAATAATAGCTTTTAATATATCAATATATGCAAATTAACATCTATTTTATGGCCCATATTTTTTCTCAGGAGCTTCTTGGTTTTGGTTTATACAAATTCTTATCACTGTATCGCTATCAATTTACACTTGTATTATTTACATTCTCTCCTATCTAATAAATTAGTTTATACATAAAAGTATCTCAGAAGATCTCATTACAAACTGTTAAAATATCTCAGTCAAATGCCACCTTCTGCTCATGTTTAGCTATTTGTAGTCCAACGTATATTTTATTGACCAACAAATATGCTTATTGGTATGTGTGATGTTGGGGACTGATCACAGAGTCTTCATGTTGAGCTATATACATTTTCAGTTATTTTTATGATTTTGAGAAAAAATTTTGTTAAGTCACTAAAATAGCCAGGCTCATATTAAAACTGTAAAATTCCAGCTTCAGTTTCCCAATGGGCAGGGATTACAGGCATACATCACCATGTCAAGCTCCCGTGGCTACTTAATTGATTTCTGTCTCTGGATAAAAGAACCAGAAGGAATGTATACAAGACATTCCAAATTGTATACTTCTTCATAGATATTACCGTCTGTTTTTATATCTGGCCTGCCCTAACTCTGTTTATCTTCCTGAGGAAAAGATACTTCAAAAGCAATAATCAAATTTAATTTTCTAATAGAAATCACTGTTTTGTTAAGTTTAGAAGAGGACAAATTTACAATATTTGTTTGCTACTGCTAGTATTTAAACCTATACTTGATTTTAGCCAAAAGGCTGAGAAGTGACAGTATTTTAATCTAAGGTTGGCAATGTCCACACACATCTAATGAATCTTCAATCTTTCTTTTTTTTGGCAATCTTTGTCAATGACTAAAGAGTTTCTCATTCTCTTGTAAGACTATGATTCTTAGAAATGCATTCACACTCATTTGAGAAGTCTTTATACTTGAATTTCTTATTGAAATCTTGATAGTTTAGAGGTCTACAGCACAAAGTTAAGCTCTTTTTCAGTTTTAGAAAGCTTACTTCTGTTTTCATTTGTTAGATTTGAATTTAGGTTAAGTATTACATTTTATTTTGCAGGTCACTGTCAACAACTTTGCAAACTGGTCTTCCTGGTGGCACATACTGTGATGTCATTTCTGGAGATAAAATTAATGGAGACTGTACAGGAATTAAAGTCTTCGTTTCTGGAGATGGCAGGGCTCATTTTTCAATCAGTAATTCAGCTGAAGATCCATTTATTGCCATTCATACTGATGCAAAATTGTAAATTCTGAATAAAAACATAGAGTGAACAACAGCCAAGTGTCTTTCTTTTTTCTTATACATTTTATATTTTATTAACATTTACTAGGATGTGCAAGTAAATCTACTTGAAAAGGTAAAACATAATTATCGGTTAGTTAAATTGAGTATGCAAGTGTCTTCTATTTTCTCTAAGGTTTTCTTCCCTCTGTGCTGTCTTAGGTTAGATCAGTATCTCTGTGTTTGTTGCAGCGATATTCATACTATTGTGAAATGGATATGGAAAAACTGAAACTTTTTTGAGTAGTGGATGCACAAAGAAATTTTAATTTTGATACACACACAAGAAAATACTATTCAGCCTCTAGAAAAATTCTCCTATTTGCAATAACATGGATAAACCTGGAGGACATTGTGTTAAGCAACCATATGACAAAATAAAAATATTCCATGTACAATTTGCAATAATCTTGTATATTTTAAAAATAAAAAGAATAGCTCCTGGATGCCAAATGTTTAATATAGAGCCTATAATTAGTGATCATATACTTTATATTTTAAATAGTGAATCTTAGATATTTTCACCAAAGACTCATATAATGTGTGTAGCGATGAATATGTTAATCAGCTTGGCTATGGAAATAATTTCAAAATGCATATATAAATATATATTGCATTTTAAATATAATTTCTTTTTCCAACTATGTTTCAATAAACTAAAATCATCATTAACAAATTAATTTTAAAGAAAGTATTAAAAAACAAGTAGAAGAAATTATGAGCTCTTTCTATGATTACACAGATAAAATATTAAAATCCTAATAGAAATGCATGTTGTAATACCTCAGAAAACTTAAAGGAAAAAAACTTTGTTAAAAACTTGCAGATATGGGGCTGGAGGAATGGCACAGCAGTGAAAGTGCTTATCATACAAGTGCAAGGCCCTGAGTTCAATTCCCCTGCACCACATAGTGCTGGGCTTGGTGGTTCATGCCTGTAATCCCTGCACTCGGGAGGCTAACGCAGGGGGCGTTGTCTTGAGTTGAAGGCCAGTCTGGGCTACATCAATGAGTTCAGGACCAGCCTGGGCTACAGAGTGAGACCTTCTCAAAATAATTAATTAATTAAAAAAAAAACTTGTGAAGAGAGAATAGCAGTCACTCGCTGGTGGAACAAAATTAGGCCAGCGTATCAGTGCCAGTATAAGACTGTTGCTGGCCTCAGATGTCAGATGCCTCCACGTATTTGCTAAGTAGTCGAGAAAAGCCATTAAATTGCTTTTAAAAAAATCCCTTTTGTCATTAAAATTAATAATACTTTGACTTAAGTTTATTGAAAGCAACAAAGAGTCTAAGAAAAACTCAATACATACAAAAGGCTGAATTAATGTTAACTACTAATAGAAATTGTATTACCGAAAACACTGGGAACTTCCGAAGAACAGTATGAAAATCTGAGGGTAATGGGTTCTAATGTGAAATTTTGTAGCCAGTGGAAGCATTAATCGGGGTTTGTGAGATAATTTGGAAATTTGTCATATGATATCAAACTGTCATGCATCGTTTTCTCTCCAAATGAGAACGACAAAGCAGAGGAGGATAGTAAGTTCCCCGAAAAGGAGAAAATTCAGTAGAGAAGAAAAGCCAAGAGAATTCTCATACAATGACAGATTCTCTGACAATGGTGTCCCAGCAGCCATCGATAGTAAGCACTGGATCGGGATGAGAGTGCAACTCGTAGGAACGGTCTTTTAAAACCACAATAAAGTCGACATATTATCTGCCAAGATTGATCACGTGACTCTTATAGAAAACATTAAATGTAGCACTTTCATGAAAGGCAGTGAAAATGTGTCATAGTGCCTGAGTCAGGATTAAAAATGGTTGAGCAGTTATAATACCAAAAATAAGGGCTTTAGATTTAATGAAACAAAAATCGTATTTGTTGCAAGGGGATTGGAAAATATTCACGCGTGAGAGTTGTAGTAAAGTGATACATTTCCATTTTCTAGATTTTGAAGTCCAGATATAATATATGAAGTTGAGAGGGAATGAGGGAAGGAAAAAGTGAGTAAGAAGGAAGAAAAGATGAGGGAGAAAAAGGGGAGGAGATAGAGAAAGAGAGAGAGACGTTTGTGATAACTGGCTCCCAGAAGAAGAATCCTGACTTTGCAACTCACATTTATTTATTTATTTAAAATATCACCTGATTTAAGAGTGTTAAAATAACAGTGCTGTGTTCAAAATTGCAGAGACACTAACCACTAACTACTGAAATATATTTGGAGATTATATCCATTTGTAATAAATATAAACAAAATATTATATTGCATGTAAGTTCTGGGGACCCTAAAATTTTCTGAGTTTCTATTATGATTTTTGTAAAATATAATTCTCCTGTCATACTTCAGGGATTTGAAGAAATGTGTTGTTTCACCAGGCCGACATGATGGGCTGTGTGGGATTGTCTAAGGAGAATTAAGAATATATTCCAAGGTATATTGAAGAAATATTCAAAACTTAGAGAAAGGCAGACTTAATAATGGGTTTAACCTTTAGGATTAAGTTGTTGGGGAGGGAAATCTTCCTTGTACTAAGTATCTACTCTGAGCTCCACTGGATCGTGGGGAAAATTAAACATACTGTTTTGATTTTTTTCTCTCTTACATTTGATTTTAATTTCTCCCAACTGTCAATCATGATTGAAATGAAAGTGAGGAGAACAAAAGTCCAGAGCAGTAAAGGAAAAGTGCAGCCATGTGCCTGGGCTGCCACCTGACTGGAAGGATCAGGATTCTTCCAAGGAATTATGGAAGGTGACAAGTTACAAGGGGATTGGCTGGCTGGCAGCTAGCAGTAGTGACGACGACAACGTGGTGTCGATATCTACACTGAAAGAGAGAGACAGCGCATTTCTTTCGATTATTCTAGACAATGTTGATGTTGATAATTAGAGATATCAAAATTATCCATACAAAGAGTACATAACACCCCCTTTTGCATAAGCCTTAAGTAATCTCATATCACTTAGATATAAAAATAAGCACACAAGACAATATGTGGGTCCTGCTGCGTCCTAGCCTCCTCCTAGAGTCAAGGGTTTATCTGAATTTGCCCAGAAATACAGGCACAATTTAAGGTAAACCCGAGAGATGCCCATTACTCTTGACCAGCTATCTTAGTTGAAGTAGATTTTACAGACTTATATCCCTATCACATCCTTGGTATATTATTAGAACCAAGTCTGTATTTTCATCATGAGTTTTTAAAATAGATCTAGTTTGCAAAAAGTGAGCTATTTATCCTGGGACTCCTGGCTGCTCAGAGAATAAATGATCTGCATAATGAGAACACGACAGATGCTGCCGAGTCAGGCACGCCCTTGCTCGTGCTACTGCCAAGTTCGTCACTGCATGTCACACAGAAATATGCTGACACGGTGCCAATTAGGGTGAGGCTGCCTGTCACCCCATCCCGGACTTTATTGCTTTGTGATGAATACTGCGTAAGCATGAGTCAATATGTTAGGGCCAGAAAAAAGCAGCTAAGAAAACGTGGTCTGCATAATTGAAACAGTCACACCACGTATGGTCCATCAGGCAAATAAGCATTCGTATATTTCCACAGCTTTTTGAGGGAAGAGTCCTCAATGAGGAATTAGAAACACTTTTCAAAGGAGAAAATATCTCAAAGAGTTATTTAATAGTACTTCCAAATTTTATTGTGCATTAATAATATTTTAAATGATCTATTTTAATATATATTATGATAATTGGTGAAAATCTCATAAGGGAAATATTAGGAAAGAGAAATATTCATAAATATTTGAAGGCATAAGTGAGAATGCGTTAGACCTTAATATCTAGCACACTATCCAATATAAAATAGCTTTAAATAATGATTTTTGAGTGTGTTGAAATCTTAGTTACTTTCTCATTGCTGTGACTCAATACCTGACATCCACAACTTAAGGAGGAAAGATTTATTTTAGCTCACAGTTTCAGAAAGTCACCTCCACTCACGGGTGGGCGGCTGGAAAATGGTGGAATCCCACGACAGGCTTAAGCTCTAGCAGAAATAGAAGTTCCAGGGACAGAAAACCTTGCAGTACACTGGAAAAGAGAGAGACTGGGAGAAAGGTCAGAACCAGCACACGTCCCTCCAGCAAGGCCACACCTTCCAACCCTACACCGCATCCATAGGAGCATGAGGATTTTGGGGAACACTTTAAATCCAAACCACAGCAGTTGACGAATGAATAATTAGAAGAAAATGTAATTCTTTATTGGATAGTAATTTGTAACCTCTTAGTAATATTCATGCATCTCAACACAGTGTGAGAATATTGATAATTAAAAAGGAAAGATTATTTTTATATTGGTACAAAGGAATGTTTTGGGATGTAGCACACTAGGGCTTAAATTTAGTCTTTTCTACTTGATTGTGTGCCTGTATGTAATTTATTTACTTGTCTGCCCTTCAACATTTTTAGCTAATAATAGGAGATACTAACTAATGTATTTAAAAGCTATAGAAACAAATTAGAGAATAACTCTCATGAATGTACAACAACCTAGAATTTCAATAAAATCTTAAAGAAAAATAAAGGATAGAACCGTATAAATTAGGATAAATATGAACCTATTTAATTGTCTCATATAATATGTGTGTGTCTGTGTGTGTGTCTTTGTTGTGTATGTGTATGTGGTGTGGGGGGCATATGTGTGTGTGTGGCATGTATGTGGCATGTGTGTGTATGTGGTCTATGTGTGTGTGTGTATGCATGTGTGGCAATGGGGATGGAACCCAGGGTCTTCACATTAAGGTGTGACCTCAGTCCATTTTTTATTTTTGAGTTTGAGTCAGAGTCTCACCAAGTTGCTAAGTTTCCCAGGCTAGGCTCAAACTTGTGATTCTCCTGCCTCAGGTTCTCAGAGCGCTGGGATTACAGGCCTGAGCCACGGGGCTGCTAATCCTCTCCTTTAAACATCTCTAAGCCTTTTTCTAAATCTTTGTTCTAGAAAATGAATTTACATTTTTGAATAAAAAATAAGTAAATAAAAATTGACTTCACTGCACTGATTAATTTAGCTATTGTGTTATTATGCACTACTTTGAACTATAATTGGGAGAGAAATATTATACACTACTTTGAACCATAATTGGGAGATTAACTATCTATAGTCATAATTTTTATAATATGAGCTCACAAGTACAATGATAACTGATGATTCTCTCCTCTTTTTTCTTTTTCCCCTTTCCCGCTCTTCCCCCTTTCTCTGATCTCCCAACTCCTCCTCCTCTCTGATTCTCACATATTACCCAATGATCTGCCATTAAGCTATATTTGCAGCCATCGACTGTGGTTACTATCAATTCAAATAATCAGATAAAATATTAGATTGTTCTAGTTTTAAATTTTTATTATTTGATTAATTTTTTTAAAAAATAAGGAGTCATTTAAATAATGATTGCATTTAGTTAGAATAGCAAGGGGGTATCGTGGGATGGTAAGAACACACCGTGCAAACTCAGAAGCTCAACTTGTGCATCTGTGGCTCTAACATTCAGTGCAAGGCAATCTCATTTCCTTCCAGCACGTCTTAGGACTCTGGATACGGTGGCTTTTAAGTTGCCTCTTCAAGTCGGCCTTCAACAAAGCATGCTTTGAAGCTGAAAATGCACCTCTAAACTGTAATAGCTGACTGATAAGCCACATCCTACCTTATGTGACAAAGGAGAATTACATTATGTTCCCATTCGACTTGTGGATGTTCTCACAGGACTTGCTTCTTTTGGAGAAGGCATCTCAAAAATCCCAACAGGTGGCAGGGTACCCAGAGACAAAACCTCATAACATAGTTTCCCTAGATCTGTACTAGAAGGGAGAGGACTTTTCAAGAAAGAGAAAATAGTAAAGTAGGAAGAGTTACAAAGAAAACCAGTAAAATACTGAAGTGACGACCACGCCACCCTCTCTCTACCACGAACAGAAATATGTCTCTTAACTTAGTGGAGTTGAGTATAAATAATATGGTTGCACATTTGCATGGCAATCCCTTGCTATAGCTCCCCTGCTAAGCTTCTGGAACTGCTCCCGCACTCAGAGCTTGGCTTTCTGTGTGTGACCTTGGCTTACTGATAGCTGCTATCTCATTCCTTTCCAGCCTTAGCAACCTTCTCAGACCCCTAAGAAGGACCTGTTCGTCTTAACGCACAGCCCGCCTGTCTACTCTTCCAGCCTATCAGGCAACAGCACTTTGTTTTCTCCTGTCCAATCCCTGCTCGACACATCAACTAAACAGCCCAATCCCTAACCCTCCTGCTGGCTGTGTTTGCTCCATAATGAGAGAATTATGCCTGCCCCTGGAATCGCCGTGACTGGAATGTTTCCAGGAGGAAAATGATGTTGATGAGGCCAGGATACCATTGAGGTTATTGTAGGAAAACAGGGGAGAGCCACAACACAGACAGATATATTAGGGTGAATTTGAATGTCACCAGGAAGTGGAGCCGAGAGTGTTTTACGATGGCTGAGCTGGAGGGACTGCTGGAGAGCCAAGCTTTGGCAGAGTGCAAGGAGTTGAGAACGGGGCAAGATAACTCATGGAGTAGGTGAGAAAAGTGGTGTTTCCAGTGTTGTGTACACAGGGCTGTCTACGGCATGCAGAAAAGAGCGGCACTTAGTGGGCCCTGGTGATGCTGCCCTGGTCGGCTGCCCACGTGGACTCCTTCCTACGGCTGTTCTCAGAAACTGCCACTTCATGCTCAGGTTCTTCCTGCAACACTGATGCACTTTCTGTGGGAAGATCCTTTCCAGTCTTTGTGCTATCAGAACAATATTGTCGGCGGGCTTGTCGTAAGTAGAACAGTTGGGCAATGCGGTGTTGAAATTCTGCCTATATATTCTGAGGCAAGCCAATAATTGTTGTTTTCAAATCTCTTCTTAATAGTATGCATGCCTATAGGCTGTTTTATAGTTCTGCGATTTCCAGCAGACCCAATCTGACACTATCTATAGGTTGTCAAAAAGCTGGCAGACATTATGGGAAAAAGACCCCAAGATGGAGTACTTCTGGGCTAGCACCTGCATACACCACGCAAGTGAGATTCAGCACCCTGTGCAGAACAGAAGCTCAGTATTCAGAGCAATAAGGCCAGTATCCTCAGCACGTGATGGCAAGCTCTGTGGCATGTGATGGTAAGAGCAGGATCAGCAACACCGGATGGTGAGCTCATTATCCTCTTCTGCTCATGCTCCACAAGCCCCAGTGACAGTATATAAGTCAAGTGCATATCAATCAGTCATTACAGATGTGAGTCATGACGACTGCCCCCAGTGACTCAAAAGGCTTCATACCGGAAAACAAAATCCTCCAATAATCTTGAGGCTGCTCTGCTTCAGCGCAAACGGAGCAACAGAGCTTGGCATTAGCCATGTAAATAGAGGGGTAAGGGGAAGGAGATAGGAGCATCACCTTGCTAGAGATTTCCGTCACTTCAGTATACTTGCTACTCGCCCACACTTAGAAGCAGAGTCTAATAAAGTCTAAGGAGGGCATAAGACACTCTGAAAGAGCTTTTTCTATTGGCCAGCTGAAACAACATCAGAAACATAATTTCCAATGGGTCAGTCCTGAGGCAGTAAAGCTCCTATAGATCCATAGGGAGAAGGGGCCAGTATTGTGCTCTGTGGTTATGTGACCCCAGGAAGGAAAAGGAAGTTGTAAAAATTAGAAAATGCATCTCCTCCAGAACCTCCACCGCGTCCTGGTCCCCTGGAGTAGTTCCAGGCTTCCAGTCACCGAGGAGCTCCTGCCAAGTTAACAGAGCAACAACCTCTTGTTTTGAAGGCTAGGGAGGCAGGGGAGTAGCCAGCCAGGTTCCTTGGCAGGGCGTGGGTGCTTTTTGCCAGGCAGGTGGTTGTTCTTTGCAGTGAGGCATCTGCAGCAAGGAATCTGGACCCCGGAGTGGTGAGAAAGTGGGGCGAGCTCCCGGCTTAGTGTGAAGTGTGGTGAGAGAGAACGTTATCTACGGCGCACACCCACCCACCGAGCCATTCCCCCACCACACAAGCAGTGCTGGAGGAGAGGGACACCCTCTTCCTTCCTGAAGCGAACTAAGCTAGATTTCTAAATCTCAAACTTAGTGAGAGTATGAGAGTAGGTACTAGCGGCATTGTGGTGAATACTTGTAATCTCAGCACATGGGAGGGTGAGGTAGGAGGGTCATGAGTTCAAGGCCAGCCTGGATCTTGCCTCAAACAAAGTAGAAACAAAGCCAGGAGTGGTGACATACTGCTTGTAATCCCAGCATTGAGAAAATCCGAGGCAGAGAGATTAGCAAATTCCAGCCAAGCGTGGGTGATTTTGTGAGATCCTGTCTCAAAATTCAAAAAAAAAAGAAAGAAAAGAAAAAAAAAAAAGAAAAGAAAAGAAAAGAAATGAGAGCAGGGGGTATTTATGGAAATGTACCTTAATGATATAGTCTGAAAATACTATAGATAAAAAGACATTATAGAGCTTATATTGCTTTGCAAAAAATTTATTTTATGCCTACATTAATATGTGTTTGAAAATAATTGCTTTTAAATTTAATTGTATAAATTTTTGATAGCTTATGTTTAAATAATACTGTGATAATTTAGGTTTTTTAGCTTTGTAGAATTGCTGGCTGAATTGAAATAGGTTGCCCAGTTTTCATTTAAATACTCAGAAAAGTGTCACAAAGAAGCAATTTCTAAGAAGTCCAAATGGACAATAAAAACATGAAAAGATGCTAACATACTTATCCATCAGAGAAAAGCAAATGAAAACATCACTAAGACACCATCTAACTCCAGAGAGAATGGCGTATATCAAGAACGAAAACAGCGATCAGTGCTGGCGAGGCTGTGGGGAAAAAGGAACCCTCCTGCACTGCTGGTGTGAATGTAAACTGGTACAATCACTATGGAAAGTATTATGGAAGTCTCTCAAAAGACTGGAAATAAATATCCCCTTTGATCCAATGATAACTTCTTGGAATTTTCCCAACATGTTATATATTGTTTTTGAGTTAAAAACAACATATAACAGAGATACATGTATGCCCATATTAGTAGCAGCAGAAGTAACAATAGCTAAAACGTGAAAGACACCAAAACACACATCAACAGACCAATGGATACCTAAATTGTGGTATTTATACACAAAGGAATACTATGCATCTATACAGACAGATAGATTGAAGGCTTTTGTAGGTAAGTGGAGGCAACTTGAGACCATCATGCCCAGTGAAGTAACTCAGAAGCAGAAGGAGAAATATTGAATGGTTTTCTTGATATGAGAAACACAGATCACAATTATTTCATAGAACTTAATGTGGGGAATAATGGGAACTTGAGAGGAGGGGGAGGGAGGGGAGGAAGTAGGAGGTTCGAAAGGGAGAAGGGAAGGATTTGTAATTTTGCCATAATAGATACATGCACAAAGTTCTCAAAGTCAACGTAAACTTTATGTTTTGCACTTATACCTATCAATAACATGGGGAAAAAGAAGTGATTTTTCACAGTTTATATCAACTTCACAAGATCAGCAGCCCTGTTTATGAAATACATCCAGTCATATTAAATATAACTTAAAAATTACTTTATGATGTTGCCTGCATAATTTAGTGTAGAAGGAAGTGACTTACCTACATTCTGAATGCTAATATAAGTTTGAACATTTGGAATATTCAAATAACTTTGAACAATAGAGGAGAAATTATGGCAACTGTTGCAGATGGAATAAAGTCAAATTAAAAATGAAGAGGTTTTAATCTATGAAGTTCTCACTGGAAAGCCACATATTTTTGTTAAATGATAAGTTCTCATTAGTACCTATTGACTTTAAGATGATTTCATTTTGAAATTTCTTAAGAAACATTAGGAAGGCAGGGAAGAATCAGATTGTTATATAGCAGGAACATACTATGGGTATCATCACCCTCTTTGCTGCAACCTCTCGTTTTTCAGATGAAGAAATGATAGTGTTTGAAAATTAAAAGAAAGCAAAGAATGCAGAAATCAGGAATGACTGTCAAGTTTTGTTATAGACTATCTGGATTTTGTAAGATCTTTAAATAGCTCAGATTATAAAAAGAAGAACTGATAAAAATGAATAAATATGAAATTACAGGGAAATCCCAAATGCGTTGATTATTGCCAGCTCTCATTCTTTGGCTTCTAGGTTAATTCTTCCTGTCCCAGTCATTTATACGTATGTTTTCCACTTGCTGCGGGCTGAGCACTGTCTTTTATCATCAAGATCAAAATTGGCCCATCAGTGTACAGATTTCTAGGGGAAAATGTTCCATGTTCTCTCAATCTGTGCAGCAAGAAAGTTTTTCTTTAATCTCTCTCCTTTCTGCTGAATGTGACCTAGGGGGAAAACATAAGTCTCTTTAATTTTCTTTTATAAAACACCACTGGATATGGGAAATGAGTTCTTACTAGTAGTCTGTAGGGGAAAAGTGTCCTGTTAGGTTATTAAAACTTATGATTAAGTATGAATTATAAGACTACTTAGTGTCTGAAAACCAGCCATTTTCTATAAAAATATGTATTTAAAGAGTAAGATTTAATTTTCTTCCAGGATAATTTTAGCTGAATTTCCTATGGCTGGGGTGAGGAAAGGGCTCTGGGAAATTTGAAATATAATGAGATGGAGAACATCGATAAAAGAATTAAATTGTAATATTGTTTATTGATAGGCATGAACAGAGCAAGAGGAAACAAGGTTCTCAGTTTTCAAGGAGCATACAATTTAAAAAAGAAAATAAAAGTAGCTTTTTAACTTTTTCCTATCTTTTTGTTCTTGTTAATTGCTTTTCAACAATGATTAGGTTACTACATTAGGATACTATAGGCAAAGACTAAATTGTAACACCGCTGCCCTGTGGAGAGGAGAAAAGAATTAGTTACTTTCTTAATGGTATTACTTCCGTGTCCCTTTTTTTTTTAAAGTGTAGCAAAATTGGGGCTTCACGGTCCATCTGACAGGCTATCCCTGTGCCCACAGGTAGGAGACTGCTAGATAGAATTTTAGGACAAGGAGATGGGCATTTTCATTTGCTCTTAGCCAGAGTTTTGTGGAAGCAACTTGCATATTAAGAATATAAATAGACATGTTAGTTTTATCCTTATCTAGCACATGCTCAGTATTAATTATTAGTTTGCATGGAATAATACGCACTAATCCTTATGGTACACACATCACTCCAGGTTTTATGATGTGATAATTTAGCTATCCAGCAGATCAACAGTTTCCTTCTAAGCATTGCAAGGTTTTGCTAGGAAAAAAAGAAGAGATTGAAAAAGTTCAAAGAGATCGTAAAGTAATAATTACTGGAAATCTTCACCATCGGAAAAATACTGCTGTCCACTATATATATATATATATATATATATATATATATATATATATATGTAGCAATTTAAACTTTCTAAATCATTGCATTTTTACTATTTGAAAGAACGGAGTCGAAATATATAGTACGGACACATTAGATAATAGAAAAGAATGCATTTCCCAACCAGCCAGTGTTACGGTATGTGCTGCATTCTGCTTAGAAAACTGTCTGATAATAGGAATATTTCCTCTACTCCAAGATTTCTTCCTAGTTGGATATTCTCAGAGAACGTCTACACCCTGGCCTGACTTTATTACTCTACTTGATTGGGATTTGTTTTATTGTTTAATTTAATTTAATTTAATCTTTGAGACAATGTTTCCGTCTGTATTCCAAGCTGGTCCCGAGTTCACCCGGTAATCCAGGCTGGCCTCGAACACATGGCAACCCTGCCACAGCCTCCAGAGTGCTAGGATTACAGATGTGCGCCATTGCGCCCAATTTTGTGGTGCAGAGGAATGGAACGCGGCATCTTGCACTTACTTGGTAGCAAGCGGTTTAACCAGTAACCTGCGCTTGCAACCCTAAATACGAATTTAAGAGCAATTGCAAAGCAAAATCATTTCTTTCCAAAAAATTTTTTTTTCTAAATGGGGCTGGAGGAATGGCACAGAGGTTAAAGCGTTTGCCGAGCAAGTTTAAGGCCCTGCGTTCGAATCCTTAACATAGCATAAATTGGATATGGTGGCACATGCGTTCAATCCCAGTACTTGCACTTAGGAGACTGAGAGAGGATTGGAGTGAGTCCAAGGTTGGGCTACAGAGCTAGGGGAAAAAAAAGCCTCTAAAACCCTAACATAATGTTTTAAATATTACCCTTATTCCCATTTCCTTTCAATAAATATAAAAAAAATCCTGGAGAGTATTTTTCTCAACGTAGTTTTCTGCTGCAGGTTGAGTTAGTTGAGGAATAAGGAACTAGGAAGCAGGATTACACTAAAATGTACGCCACAAGGTGGCGCTGCTGTTTCAAGTATGAGCCTGTACCCAGACCTTTTTCAAGCAGATGTGGAGATCAGGTTAAAAATGTGAAACGAGTGTAGGGCGGCGGGGAGGGAGTGAGGGGCGGGGAGGGGGAGGGGCAAAAGGAGAATGGGAAAGTCTTTGACTCCTTGACAAGATACGTATGTGCACAAAATCCTCAACTTCATTGTAAACCTAAAATTTTGCGCTAATACATATCAATAAAATGGGGAAAATGTTCAAAATATTGCGTGAATACGTCGTATTACCATAAGGATATTACAGTTCGCACAAACGCGGAAGGAGACGTGTCTGCAATGAGTCTTTCCTGTTGTCCACAATGCTCGCAGGTTTCTCCGTGTCCCTGTGAAGGTCTGTGGCATTCTCTGCTTCCAGCGACCTGCTTTGATTGCGTTTCACCATCCTAATCTAATCTTCAGCCCTTGGGGAAAAACAATCAGGCAGGCCTATTTCAGGTCATAATACTTCTATTTTCGGCTTTCGTGTCTTCAGTGACTTGTTCAGGGAACAATGGTTCCATATTACACAGGGTCATTATTAAGATGTGGCAATCAGCTTCCATCCGTGACAGTCAGATTAGCGATCATGATTACTCTTAGGAAAGAAAAAAATACTGAAAGATTCTAAGCTGGCATTTTGGAAAGGGGACAGGATCTCAGAACTCCCGACCAGGGTGCGCCGCCCCGTGTGCGAAGTCAAGCCAAAACTTAATAGAATAACAGCGTGTGGCATATTCTTTGCAACAGGTATTTATTCAGTTTTATTTCTATCTGTGTGTGGTCGTGTTTGTATGGATGTAACTGAACTTACAGTGTATTGCTTTTTTTTCCCCCATGGAAACAGGACTTTCAGAACGAAGCATCTGCACAACAGAAGCCAGGGGTGAGAGGTGACGCTTATTAGGCAGGTACACAGACTAATGAGGATAAAGTTTGCCAAAGGCAAACACCAGTCACCTCCATGAGTATCTTCATAAGAAAAGAAACCTACTGAAAACAACCTTCCTGCTTGAAGTCAGCAAAATATTCCGAATTAATGCAAAATGTAATGTATCCAGGCAAGGCAGTGCATACCTCCAATCCTAGGACTCTGGGAGGCTGAGGCAGGAGGATGCTGGGTCACTGAGAGAGGCTGTGCTTCATATTAAATAATAGAATAAGGCTGGGGTGTCGCTCAGGTAAAGGCTCCGGGTTGAAGCTCCAGTACCACAAAAAGCAAGACACAACACAATCTCTCTGAGGAAGAATATTGTGATAGCTTTTAAGCTTAGCAAATTGTGGGTTTTTAACAGATAATTAAGTTAAATTCTAAGCCCGGAGTAAACCATACATAAATAACTTGTGTATGTGTCCTCACATTTAATACCGTGTTTTTAATGCTATTTCATGTGGAAAGACTCCTAAGTCTTCCAGGAATACCTTCAGCAGTTAATCTGCACCGGGCTAGCCCTCTGAAAATTCTTTTTGTTAGTCACTTGAAAATGAGAAGGAGAGAACTGTGTTGTTCTAAGTAAAACCAAAGACAAAATCAAATCCCAGGCTCGCAAGTTAGGGATCCCTTACTTGGTAGGCTCGTCAGGGAGCCACTTCCAGTACCCAACTATCCCTTCCTCTTGGCCGTGTGTGGCCTCTGCCTCCTTCACCTGTCTGCACATTCCAGAAAATTGTGGGACCGGAGACATGGCTCAGCGGTTAAACTGCTTGCCTAGCAAGCGTTACGTCAAGCTGTACTACCCGAGTTCGATTGCCCAGCACCACATAAACCAGCTGTGGTGGCATGCGCCTGTAATTTCAAGCACTGAGGAGGCTGAGACAAGAGAATTGCTGTGAGTCCAAGGCCAGCCTGGGCTCCATCCTGAGTTAGTTTGGGCTACAGAGTGACACCCTGTCTCAAAAAAAAGAGAAAAGAATTATTTCTTTGTTCACTGCCATGTTCTTTGATTTTTAAAGCATTTAGTGTATATTAAGTGTCTTGGTAAATATTTGTTCAACAAAAAAATTAATTTTCAGACATGAATAGAGATATAATTCTTTTCCCACTATAACGACAAGCAACCGTGGTGGAAGTGAACATTGAGTGCTATTATTAGAAAATGCGTGGAGTTTGGCTTTCTATAACTGAATGGAACCTTTGGTATTTGGTGTTATTTTTCTTTAATCAACCTACAACACAGAGCTTATAAGAAATATACTGAAGTTTAGGGAATCATATTATTTGATTTAGCACTACCAAGAGGACTTGTTGAGGGGCATCAATTTGGGAAATTCTGCTTATAGTTTTTTAGGACTGGTCTCAGCCATAGACACACTAAAATTCTGTCTTATTACCTGAGAGTATCCTATTTTGAGAGATCAGCCCTGTAGCTGAGATGGCCAACTCAGATTTCTCATACTGAGGCATGTGGCCAAGTGCCACAGCCAAAATATTAGAACAGATAGGTGCAAACATATGTAATTAGTGGGAGCAAGACCAATCCGAGTGACTAACTAACCTCGACCCTCTCCCTGGCAGTGTCCAGCATCTTGCCACACTTGGCCACCTCTGCCGGATTCCTTGGTTAACCAAAATTATCTTCTAATAATAAAATGACACTTACAGATTGCTCTCAATGGCTAGTTCTGAGATATTCATAGGTCTTGTCATTCAGTTGCCTCATCACTTTAACATCGACATTGACACTACCACTTTTGACTTCTATTTTAGTTAAGAGGAACCTGGCACAATGAGATTTAGTACTTAGCTAGATCTGGTCCAATATCACAAAGTCAGCTGAGGTAGGACCTCAGGTATATTTATGCCAGACTATGAATAAATTTTCAAAAAGAAGAATAATATAATAAATTATAATGCTATATAATTAATTATCCATTCATCATAAAACAATGAACTATGTAAAACACTTAAATCCTACTATCAACCATCCATCACTGTTAATAATTTAGTGATTTTTCTCATGCAACACACACACACACACACACACACACACACACACACACACACACATTTGTTAGTATAAGTGGATTCATATAGAAGCCATGCTTTCTAGACCAGAAGCTTCTTTTTAACTTTTCTTTGCCTTTTTATTTTGATCATTTTTAACCTTTTCACCTTGTCTACATTTAATTAACCAATAGCTTCGAGCATCTTTTTTTTTGAGATAAGATTTTGTTCTATAGTCCAGCCTAGTCCTAAATTCATTATGCAGCCCATGCTGGCCTTGACTGAACTCGTAGCAATCCTCCTGCCTCAGCCTCTTAAGTGCTAGGATGAAGGCATGCACCACCACAGCTGTCTTATATGGTGCTGGGGAATTGAAATCAGAGCCTTGAGCTTGTTAAGCAAGCTCTCTAACCGCTGTGCGATTCTTCCAGCTCCTGCACATCTTTCTTTAAATGCTTGTGATATACAAACACATAATTTCTTGAAATTATACACACAGTTTGTGTGTGTGTGTGTCTTTAAGAGAATTTTGTAAAATGATGCAATCTTACATAATTTTGTCTGCGTCATTTTTAGACTCATGATCATAGAGTCTTGTAGAGCAAATAGAAGGCTTAGGTGTTATTTGGATAAAATTGAAGACTATTGAACTTAGAAGCTGACACGATGAAACTTTCTATTTGAACAATTACCTTAGTTGCACAATGAATGAGAGCTGAGTCAGTGCAGGAAGATGAGTTAGGGGTCTGAATAAGTGTTCTAGGCGAAGGATGACAATAGTTTATATTACAACAGTAGGATGTATTGAGGATGGACCAGCAGACCTAAGAGATCTTAGTATAGGAAACAGAATATGTAGGATTTGATGAGGAAAAGAAAGTTGTTCCTAAGTGACTCACTTGTGGAACTATTTGGCATTGATACCATTCACTGAGTTAGAGCCATTTTATTTCATTTCATCTTTGAAATGGGGGAACGGCCTGTGTTTGAAAGAAAAGATCACAAGTTTAGTATAATTTTTAGGTGGTGGCAAGATGGCACAGACACAAGCAAGGCAACCACATATAGCATGGCCAGACACTTCTGTTACCCATACACATTTGGGGGATTATTCAGATACAATTAAGTATCCGTGCTTTTGTCTTCATTCTTCAGTGAAGAAATGTTTTTTCTGTCTTCTCACTGCTGGTTTCTATTGCTTTTAGCTGTGTGGGTGATTTTCAATCTCAGCTAAAATAACCTTGCTAATCTAGATTGGCACAGTATTCTTGAATAATATATTGCAAAAATATTCCAATTGGTGATTATACTGCTAAGGTGAATAAATTCTTCTGAGTCTTGCAACGATCATATTTACAGTCATTTTTCTGATGATAAAAGCAGTACTTGTTCAATTAAGAATGT
Organism: Ctenodactylus gundi; assembly: GCA_004027205.1. Classification (NCBI taxonomy): domain Eukaryota; kingdom Metazoa; phylum Chordata; class Mammalia; order Rodentia; family Ctenodactylidae; genus Ctenodactylus; species Ctenodactylus gundi. The sequence continues at coordinate 71,266 of PVKB01005418.1, forward strand.
GTATAGTCAAAACAGAAGTTAATGGAAATCAATATGTTTCTATGACAGAGTTTCACGTGGCATCTGAATGGTGGATATTGGAGTTGCACAATATAATATTATGAACTAGACTGCTCACTTCTATTAACATTTAGAAATTCATTTTTTGTTTTTTGTTTTCTTTTTTGAAAACAAAACACCAAAGAGAAAGGCACACTTCATGCATACTCTTTTTTTCTGTTTAGTGAATATAGTTTGAGTATTTCTCTGACTTCATTGAAATTTTACTCCAATAAAGAGTGAGAAGAAAAAAATGGTAAAACTGAGCCAAAATGTAAATAAAAGTGTACCACTTTTTCAAATGAGAGGATTAATATCTAAAGTATCTAAAGAACTCAAAAAACTAAAACCCCCTAAAATTAACAACCCAGTCAAGAAAGGGACAGCTGAACTGAAAAGAAGCTTCTCAGAAAAAGTACAAGTGGCCAACAATCACATGAAAAAGTGTTTATCATCATTGGCCATCAGGGAAGTGTGAATACAAGTCAATGGTTTGTTTTTCCTTCACCTTAGGGAGAATGGCCTACATCAAGAACTCAAAAAACAACAATTTTTGGAGAGGGTGTGACCATTTAAGAGATTATGTCTACTTGAGACAATTAGAAACAACGCCTGGACTAGAGTTTAGGAGCCGCTTCTAGATTAGGTAATTAAGAACCAGCCTGGAATAGAGTGTGAATGATGTGGGCCATGATGAGGAAGAGCACCCACGCAGATGAGGGATCCCCAACTAGGAACTCGAATTGTATAAAAGGAAGGAGGAAGAAAGATTGTTACAGCTTTTTCCTCTGGGAAGGCTCTCATCTTCCCAATTGTTTATGGACTCCGACTTGCTACACACCGCAGATCTTCAGCACAGATTAGCTCCAGTCTTGACTTGCACCTGTTTACCTGTTGGCGATCTTCAGTCTCCAGTCTTCGCTATTGTTCTCTGAACAACCGAGATCTGCAGCAGACTCTCAGTGGCTGTTGTACAGTCTTAGAAGGATGTTCTACTTTGTGACTGAGCAGCCACTGGCCATTTCAGCTCTCACACGTGCAGGCTGACATCTTGGACTGTCTCTATCTTCAGATTTGTAAGCTTTTCTAGTAGATTCTTTTTGTTATAATTTCTGTGAAGTCTGCTTTTTGAAAGAACCCAAACTAATACAGTGAGGAAAAAGAGGAACCCTATTCCATTGCTGGTGGGAATGCAATCTGGTACAAGTGTTATGAAAAGCAGTCTGGAGATTCCTGAGAAAGCTGAGAATAGAAATTTCCCTTGATCAAGCTACTGATCTACTGGGCATATTCTGAAAAGAATATGAAAAAGTCAGTGTATCTTAAAGACACATGCGTATCCATATTCATGGCAGCACAATTTGTAATAGCCAAATCTTGGGAACAACCTACTAGTCCATCAGTAGAGAAATGGTTAAAGAAGATGTGTACCTAAAAACAATGGGATGCAATGCAGCCACAAAGAAAGGCAGATATGAAGCATTTGAACAAAAATAAGGCCACCTGAGTCAATAATGCCCAGTAAAATGGGCCCAATACAAAAAACTGACTACAGACCGCTGTTCCTCTTATGAAATTCACAACCACAAAAAGACCCTAACATGGGAGACAGGGTAGAAAAAGCAACAGTGGACTGCCAGGAAATGAACAAATCTCTGAGCCTTAGAGGGAGAAAGTATAAATCTAGGAGGAATGAAAAGAGGCTAGAATTGTTGTAGATGATCATTGATTCCCCAAACCGTATGTTTCTAACGTGTGATAGAATTTGGAATTCATGTATATGAAAAAAATAATAAAAAAGTGAAATTTTGCTAAAACACAATAGAAAAGCACTACAATAGGTCAAATGGTTAAATAGAGAGAGTGACTAGGAAAGGAAATAGTGGCTGGGATTTGAAACTATCTCTTAAAAATCTCAAGTCCAAAGTCCTTCTATTATTTTGTTCCATTTTATTAATATGTACATATTTATATGGATGATACATGTTGTTTACATTGAGCTTGAGTATTTTGTGCACATATATATCATGTCAAAATTATAATCATTTCTCCTTCCCCCTTTTGACCCTCTGACAACTTCCTTCTTCCCCTAACTCCCACTATCACCTTCATTTGTTTTTTATTTTTGAGATAGTGTCTCGCTTTCTCCTTCCCACCCTTTCACCCCCCACCTTTCCCTTTCTCTCTACAAAGTCCATCTTCCTCCTCTCTTCCTTATCTGTTACATTTTTGTTGTTTCGTTTTCTCATATTAGAGAAACTATATAATATTTAACTTTCTTGGCCTGATTCATAATGGTTTGAGCATAGTGGTCTCAAGGTGCATACATTTTACTAAAAATGACTCAGATGTGTCATTCTTAAGGCCAGAGTAATACTCCATTGTGTATCTATACCACATCTTTTCCAGTCATCTGTACTTGGCACATTGGCTTCTTCCAAGATTTAGTTATTAATTGTGCTGCTGTACAAACCTATTCAGGTTATCATTGCATCAAGCAAATTTTTCAGACTGAACTTATCTAAAAGACCAAATAAAAAAGAAAGATAAAGGCAGAGAGAGAGAGAGAGAGAGAGAGAGCAAGGAAAGCAGGAAGGAAAACAGGCAGGCAGGAAACAGAGCTCAATGTGAAGGCCCAGGGTTCAATTCCCAGTACAAAGAAAAAAAAAAATTCCATCAGTCATCCTTAAAAAAATTCTAATAAACTCTTATAGCACCCATAAAAATAAAAAAATTATCACTCTGAATTGAGTTACTATTAAATATGAGCCACACCTCTATTGCATGTCTACCATTTTATCATCTCTCCCATTTCCCTGCTTCTACCAAGTGGGACCTCAAGGACAATGAAGAACCACTATTTTTCTACCTATGTCATGGAAACTATTATGATACATTTTCTTTGACTTTTTTATAATGAAGAATATTCATTATGCAGAAAACTGGCAAGATGGTGTAAAGCCCACTTGCCCATTACTTTTCTAATTTAGTCATTTTCCCACATTATCTTGTACTGTGGCAGTTTAAGCAAATCTAGCAGTGCCATTTCCAGTGTAAGAACTTATCGTTGTACTAAAAGTTGCAAAGATAGTGCCTCATCTCATTAATTGAAACTTCTACTGAGCACAGTATGACCTAGAAAACATACACACACGCACACATGTATGAGAAATATATCAAATATTTCTGGAAAACATGGCATGTCACTGTTCATTTGATTATAAGTATTTATTAGTTTCACCTCAACACTGTTATCTGTAAGCTGAAGTCTTTGAATTGCATGATTACTAAGAAATCCAATTCCTTCTATGTACTTTTACCAAAGTACTTAAATACTCCTGTACAAAGTTTGCTGCATTGGAAGGTCAGGAGAAAATATAAATAAATAATAAAATGTCCTAAAGTATGAGTTTACCCAGAGTTCAAATCTACAATCTGACATTTTTGAACATACATTTTAAAGTGACAGGCCATTAATATAAAACTTTAATAAGGGAAGGAACCAAAAGCAGGCGATTTCATTTTGTATTAAATGCATCTTAGTTATGTTGACATACTGACATTCTCCACACACAGAAATTATGACAAATAATTTAAACAAAAGGACGATAGAATTTTTGTTTAAAAATGAATAGCTTGTTTCTTATTGCTGGTAATTCAGATTTTGAACCCATAGGCTTATTATTTTTAAATTAACCTACTAAATCTTTTGCTTTAGACTGAATGCTTTTAAAAATAGCTTAATCACTTATGGAGATTTCACTTTGAAATCCCATTAACTCTTTAAAGCCCTTGGGTTAATTTTGTAAGTAAGGGTAGATGCTTTATTTTATCTAGCATATTGGTTATGGTTTCTTAAAAGCCAAAATTAATAGAAAATATATGTATCATTAGCGCAGAGATTTATAAGGTAGGCTTCTAGGATCAGATAAGCAAACTGCACAATAGCTGATGCCCCCGAAAGCCGGAGAATCCGGCACCGCTGAGCAGCCAGGAAGAGGAAAGTGGCAGAGAAAGAGGGACCAGAGCTGCAGCGCCAGCGGAGCTCGAATGCCCAGAAGCTGCCCGGAGGATCACGGTGTGACTCTGCATCGGAAGCCTGAGGAAACCGGAGCTCTGGAAATGATGTCCACGGGAACACGGGCACCAAGGGACAGACCCACTCACAAAGACGGGAGCGCTTCAAAATAGGCAGACTTCAATCTTCTTTCCATTTTTGGTTCCAGTCAGGCTACAGGACTGTTGATTGGTGCCACCAACATCTAGATTAGGTCCCCCTCAGCCCTCGGTTTGGGGGCTACGTGTCAGTCCACTTGCATACGCAGGTTTGCATTTCAATAATTTGCTGGGTGTTTCTCCATCCATTCAAGTTAAGATACCATGATTCATGAGCACCTCTCGTCGTCAGGTGAGTACACTATGCTGTTGTCCACACAATATACTTTTGATGTAGACAGGGATACATCGTTACTTCCTCGTCTTTAATTTTAATATGGAAATTTCAGCATACAGACAGAAAAAGATCAATTTCTTTTAAACATTACCAGAATTTGAATTAAATGCTTACATTTATTGTTTCCATTTTATAATACCGGGGATTGAATCCAGAGCCCCCTCTATTTTATTATTAAGACACAAGATTTTAGTAAATTTCCCAACCTGGCTTCACAATTGTGAGGCCCCAAGTTCTCACTTTAACCATTTTAATTGAAATCCTTTCTATTTGTATGAAACATTTTGTTAAAGATCCAATTCAACCAGTGGTCATGTAAGTACTTACTGTACTGTGAATGGTCACATCTCCTCTTAAATTATGTGTTAACTCCCTCATCCCCACTGTGACGGTGTTTGGAGCTGGGCAGTTAGGAGAGGTGCGCCTGCTTTTGTGATCGCTTTCGTCCTCTGATAAGAAGGGACGCAGGCCAGAACATTCCTTTGTCTCTCATCTTCGTTATAAGATGAAGGCCACCTGCAAGCAAGACCTGCGAGCGCTGATGCTTTGGTCCTGTGCGTCTCAGGTTCTACAACTCTGAGAAATAAGCACTCCTGTTTAAATCTCTCTCTTTACTGCTATTTTGTTACCGCAGCCTGAACTAGGTAACAGGATGTGTGTGTAGCTGTGACATGAGACAGTAGGGTAATAGGAAGTTAGGGATACAGGGTTCCCCAGAGACAGAGATGCTGCAGGAAGGCAAGCTTAAATCCTGCCACTCCTGCCACTTCTAACTACTTGATGGGTCTTGGGAGGCGGCTTCAGCTGCTGCTCAAGGCTGGAGAACCTACTCGTCAACCTTGGTGGCTAAGCTGCTTAGCATAGGACAGCCCCTTACCCAGCTCAACTATAAAAGCACCTAGATACTGGGCCAAGTTTCTGGGTCCCCCTTCTGACTAGCAGAAGCTTTCTGCTATCTTTCTTTCCATTTCTCAATAAAGCCTTTTCCTCCCAACCTGCCTCCCCTCTTCGCAACTTACTCTTCAAGCCCGTGGAGACACGAACTCAGCGTGGAGGCCTGTCAGAGCTGGGGCCTGCCTCCACGGCCAATAACGTGGCTGAAATACGAAACAAGTCGATACTCTGTGACTTACTGATTTGGCTCTTGGGTAAATCATACTTTCCACTTTTAAAATAATGTGGGGGTTTTTGGGATTGAAATATAACAAAGGGTATGAGTACTGAGAGTGTACATCAGTGTGTGGTGAAATGGAAATTATGTTCTGCAAAATAAACTCATCCCTGTTGACATGGCCCATGTTCAGAGATAAAATACTGTCAGCCCAACAGCCACTGTCCTGTCACCTTCAGCAGCGTTACTGCTTCCTGGGAAGACACTATAGTCACATGCCCTCTGTATCCATAGCACTTTTCATGTTTAGAATATATACATATATATAATATGCACATATACATATATATTAGAAATATATATGTGTAATGCATGCATATTTACATATTTAAATAATACACAAGCAATATACACCATTTTTCTCTACTTCAATATTAGTTTGAAAATTTCTGCCCAATACTCTGATAGGATTGTGTTGGCAATCTTTATTTTGGTCAACTTTGGCAAAATTAATGTCTTAGTGATGCCAAGTTCCTGGGGATGCCACATCTCTTTTTTATCCTGCTTTGGTTTCTGATAATGATATTTAACATCTTTCTGTGGAAGCTTAAACATTTTTATTAGATTTAATTCAGTATACTTGATGCTATGTAATACTTTTAAAAATAGAATTGTAATATAATTTTTAGAATTTTTGAAAGACATCTCTTATATCTTGATGGTTTAAAATGTAGAACTTCATCCTAATTGTTCAAGTTACACATATGTTTTTTAACTAATATCATAATCATGTATGTATGCTCACTTAGCACATTATTTTTCCTGGTTTACTGAGTCATGATTGACAAAAATCAAATATATTGAAGGTGTACAATGCAGGTGTGTTTTATATACATATGATAAAGTAACTGACCCAATCAAATTTATTCATATGTTCATCCTCACAGTCAATTGCTATTTTAAGGTATATATTTTTATTTTAGAAGAATTTGTTTTAATTCAAAACTAGAGCAATTTGTACATATTGCTTGCATTTGAATGAAATCCTAAAGGCACACTGATAGGCTGTATGCTAAGATCTAGTGGTCTTTACTCTCAACTGCATAGAAAATATTTTACCTGGAGGTTGATCTAGATATGCATTTGGTACTGGACAAAGGGGCCCTTGAGAATCGACTTTTAGGGTCACTCATGAGTATTGCCTTGAGATTTCTTCTGCAATGCGTAGATCATTAGACAATTTGATCCAGATTGTGCACAATGTGGAAAGAGAATTTTGCTAGCAGAGACCATGAACATTTTGCCTAAAAATTAACTACTGCTGAGGCTGTACAGGCTGCTGGCTGTTCACAAGACTTGTATTGCTGTCTCAAAAAATTTTAAATTTTAACATTTTTTGGTTTTGTTTTAATGGCCAGAACTTCAAATTGAATATTACAAAAAAGTAGGGAAAGTGACTTTTCTTATTTTATTCCTGACATATGGAGAAAGCTTTCAGTATTTTATATACATTGGTAGCTTTCTTAAAATGTACTTAAACAGGTTAAGTATTTTTAAAGGTAGCAAGATATAACATTTGTCAAATTACATTAAATTTAATTGTATTATATCATAATTACAATGATTGCGAATTACTGTATGTGCTATATATTTTTATAGGCCTGGGAACATAACATGTTTGCCTGCATTAGCATTTTCACTAACATTTGAGTAATGCAATGTGCATAGGTGATAGAAAAAAAATTAGTTCCATTCTAATTTTGTGACATTAGAATAATTTATGCATCCTGTCATGCAATAAAGCATTGCTATGCAGCACACAACTGAATCAACAAGCAAAATTTAGCAGTACATAAAAGTAACCAAGTAAAGCTTATTTTGAAGATGTAAAGCTAAGTGGATATTCAAAAATCAACAAGTGTAACATACCATGATAAAAAAGTTAAAGAGGAAAAATCACACAGACACAATAATCAGTGCAAAATAATCCTTGGATAAAATTCTATACCTATTCATGACAAAAACTCTCAGGAAATAGAAATAGATGGCAACTTTCTCAACTGAAAACATAAGCAGATAGCAATTTTAATTTTAATTTTAATTTGCTAAAGAGCATCCGTAACGTCTACAGTGAACACACTTAATGGTGAAAGTTGGAATGTTTTCACTCTAAATTAGAAACTAAAGCTGTCCACTTTCACCATCTAATCCAAAATAACATTAAAAGTTCTAGCTAATACAATAAAGCATGAAACTTTAAAAGGGATAAAACAAAATACAGATCAGAAATGAAGACAGAAAACTTTTTCTTTTGCAACTAACATGATTTTCTACTTTGAATAACTTAAGAAAGATAGAAATATCTTTAAGAACTAATACATAGGCTCAACAAGGCCACAAAATACAAGATACACAGTGAAAAATCAGTTGTATTGTTTATCCTGACAATGAACAAGTGGACTCCAAAACTAAACATACAACGTTGTTTATAATTGTTGAGAAATAAAGAAAAAAATACTAAGTATAAGCATGTCTAGATCTCTTGTACACTGAGCATTATACTCCATGATTAAAAAGATTTTTTTAAAAATCCAAGTAAATGGATAGATATATTTGTGAGTCAAAAACTCAAAATAATAGGCTTCTCATGCTTCCTAAATTTATAAAAGGTTTTATAAAACAATTCCAGCAGTATATTTTATCAATACACACAAGATCATTCTGCATGTAGAAAGGCAAACGAACCAGAAGAGCTAAAAACTATCTTGGCAAAAGGAAAATTATCTATCTGACTTCAAGACTCTTTTTGTGTAGTGTATGTGCAAAATGGTACATAAGTTTAATAAATGAAGACTACCAATCCAGAAATATATTACACTCATATAAATTAATTTTTGGAGAAGGTACAATGTCAAAAATGGAGCAAACAATTAAAAAAAAAACGATACTAGAACAATTGAATCTACCTGGATTAAACAGTCACCTTGAGGTGGATCTAGATCTAAATATAAAATGTGAATCTATAAATGTCTTAGAAAACCGTTACACGATTTTGTTTAGAATATAGACCTTGTAATAGAGTTTCTAGAGAAAAAATTCAAAGTACAACCCATGAACACAAAAATTTATAAATTGAGATTCAACAAAAGTCTTGTGCTGTAGTTTGACCATTAAGTGTCACTGAAGAGGAATAACATATACTTCAAAAATCCGGTCATGTTAATTAATTAAAAATATTTATAAACCATTTAACAATAAATGAATAAAATAAATAAAATAATTAAAAATAGTGAGAACTCAAGAGTTTTAAAATGTCCAATTATTAAGTGGTCAATAAGACATGGATTGAAATTTCCTCCCAAGGAGGATTTGCACATAACACGTAAGCACAAGGAAAGATGTACAAAGCTTTGGTCACCACAGAAATGCAGATTCCCATGATGGGAGACAGCATCGCTTTCTTATAAAATATATTAAGAATCCCAAAAGCTGATAATACAAAACAAATGAATCATTCATATATTTCTGGTGAGAACATGAGATGTTCTGCAAAAACAATTTGTTAATTTCTTATAAAACTAACCACATGACTGCCAGGGATGGTGCACCTACTTACCTATGTCAGAGAAATGAAGATGTTTATTCACACAGAATTCTGCACCAAGAGTTTATTCCTGAGTCAAAAACTGTGAACTATCAAGATTGTCCTACAAACAGGTGGATAGTCAAAAAACTATGGTATTACTGTGCCATGAAAGGTGATCTAGGAAAAAAAAAAAAAAACCTCTGGATGTAGACCCTAATATAAGTAGCCAAAGGATTAAACTGAAGGTGAAAACCTTTTTACAAACATTTTTAAATTACAAAATTTGAGAATAGAGAATAAACTGTTGGCTGTCAGAGGTTGCAGAGGGAGGGGAGTGAAGGAAGCTTACAGGGACAACATGAGAGATTTTGATGGTGATAAAAATTCTATATCTTGATTACATGAAAGTTGATAATTTGTAATATTGTAGTACAGTTTTATAAGGTGGTATTTTTGGTAAAAATTGGAGAAAAATGTATATAGAATTTCTTCATATTATTTTTATAACTGCATGTGTATCTATAATTATCCCAAATTAAAAGTAAAATTTTAAATAAAATACTAGTTTCTAAATGTTCTATTATAAATGATCACAATATTTTATAGATTTATGAAGTGAAACCAGAAATTTTCATGAAATTGGTCTATTTATCTTTAAAATTATTATTATTTTTAATCTCAGATATAGTAGCTAAAGTTGTAAAACTTTCATCTGTATGAAAGCAGTTATAATGTACTTCCAACTTGGCACAGTAACATGGGTAAAGATGGAAGACGAAATTACCCATTTTCTTCATAGAAGAATTCCTAATCCTGTTCTTAAGTATAAGAAGCAACATTGTGGATGCTAAACTAAATTAATTTCATTATTGTTGCATATGCTGTTTTATTGTGAAATGAGGCTTTAACACTTAAAATGTTTTATTTCATTTGTATTTAATAGAAAAAAACACTGTATGTTGACTTCTCAGCCTCTTAAGAGCTAAGAAAACCAATCTGATTATAGCATAACTAGGTTGTGCTAGTAAAGTTATAGTAAGGCCATGGTGAGTAGGTAGGCAGGGGGCATTAAAAGATGCTTCACCATAGAAGAAGCAAATTACTTTTATAGAAAATTTGCCTAGTGTTATCTAATATCTCAATTTCATGAAAAACCTTGATCCATCTCAGCTTTTCAATTTCGCTATCTAATTAGGGAAAAAGAGGAATACAAATTACTAGAAATAAACTTGTAGATCGTGGTTATTCTAATTGATAATATTTTATAACAACTTTGAAAATTTTAGATGACTGTAAAAAACAGAAAGAGAGGAAAACAAATCGCTAAGAAAATCAGCTGACAAAGCAGAACACAAGAATAAAAGAAACACAAAACAAAGCTATCAAATGGAAAGAAATAATTTCTTATCTATAATTATCTTAATGCTAATGGATCAAGCTCCCTGATCAAAAGATATGAATTGAATTGTTCAAAAAAAAAATTAACCATCTGTTCCTATGTAGATGACTACACTATAACTAGAAGGGAAAAAAAAAGCTTTTTTAGTCAAAAAAATTTACAAGTGTCAGCTATTATGATAAAATTTATGCAGAACAATAAAAACTTCAATACATTTTCTAAGTACAAAGTATTGCTTTTACTTCACACATATATAGCACCTGAAGATGGTCCAAGTTAAATAATTTATTTATGTTTCCACTGTATTAGGTGGGTAGATTAAGCCAAGGCAATCTGATTGAAAAAAAGATATCAATATTCAAAAATCTCTAATATAGTTGTGAATATACCTATAAAGAACTATTGTGGTTTCAATCTGGAATGTTCCTCAAAAGTGTCCTGTATTTGGATATTATGGATTATCTCTGGAACCATATGCTGTTAGGAGATGAGGGCTTGGTTTTGCAGCGGTGGATTATGGGTGTGTTGAGGATGATAGGTGAGAGGTGGAAAACAGACACGTGGCAGATTGTAGACTATAGGCAAACTGGATTAGATTACAAGTTGTATGGTGGATTATAAGTGACAGGTATGTGACACATTAGGGGCTTAAACCTGGAAGGGATGAGACACTGAGGCTGGACCCAGAAAAGGACGATCACTGGTACTGGCCTGAAAGAATAAATGCTACTTCCTCCCTCTACTGGGACATGGCTTCCTATTTGCAATGCTGTGAGGAGCTGCCTCCACCTCCACCTCTGCTGTGTGCATCCACAGTTTCCTGCCATTCATGAATGAACTGTGACCTTCTGAAACTGTGAGCCAAAATAAACTTTTCCTCCCCAATTTGTAAATGAATAACTAATACAAGTGCTGTTTGGTAAGTTCTAGAAAATATCAACAGAATCAGAAAAGACTTATGTCTGAGGAAAGAATGACTTAGGAGATGAGGTACGAGAGAGGAATAAGTAACAGAAGTGATAAGCCATGATGTTTTAAATAAATGAACAATATGTGTGGGAGATCATTGCTGAAATAGAACATGAATTACTACAGTTAAAGAATTGTGAGGAGGAGTGAAAAAGGAAACCGAGTGGGACAGAGAGGATCTGGTCTGAAAAATGAAACCAAGAGGGTAGAGAGGACTTGATCACAAAAAGCTGGGGACTTTTCTGAGGGCTTGTGCAGTGCTCCAGAGGGCCATCACAAGGATTTGCTTTATAAACAGATGACTTTATAACAGGATGAACAGTTTAGAAGTTATTGAACAGGGTAGACTAGACTCTGGAGAAAAATTTACACAGTTGCAGGATTCAAGTGTAGGTAGTTTTTACTTCGAGAATCTCAGAATCGAAGGCAAGGACTGGTGACTAAAATGAGAACAACCATTTTTTTACCAGTTGAATTGTACCTAAAATAGTGAAGGTAAGAAAGATTTATACACATAATCAAAATTCATAAATTTGGTGATAGCTACTCCAATGCCCTTTCTTCATTGTAAGTAAAGGGTGGGAAAACAGATGGAATAGATATTGTTTGCAATATGAAAATTTTGCTGTGTGTGTTCAGAAATAGATTAACACATACATAGGTCTGGAGTTACAGCTAAATCTAATTTCTTGTTATTCTTTATTGTATGCTTATTGTCTGAGCTTGGAGCCTCAAACATTCAAGTTCCTACTTTCCCCATTTTCTACAATGTTCTCTATGCAGCTAGACGATCTTCCCATGCGTACTCTGCCTAAAGAAAGAGGTAGTATTTTAGGAAAATAAATAAGGGCTTAGAGAAAACACTACTTCTACCATGAACTACTAATATACGCTGTTAAATTTTTAAGAATGCAAGTAGGCAATCTGTTGTTATTGTGTTGTGATAATGTTATGTTTTCTTTTCTTTTTCTTTTTAAGTAACTGTTTCACCCAGAGAGGCAGGGTTCTCTCATGAGGTCCAGAGACTGACATTTCTGTGGACTTAATCTATATGTCCAAGGACACTTCAAAGGTTAAGTAAACTCTATTTCTAATGCCATGATCAGGAAATTGTAAATGCTAGAAGCTTTAAGTTTTCACAACTCTAGGACCTTAATTTTGAATAGAAACTCTTCAAATGCTCTGAAATATCAAATGTTGCACATTAGAAATGAGCTCAAAAAATCTACACCAAAAGACTTACAGAAACAGGTGTTGTCAAGATTTCCTGGATGTAGAAATGCAACTGGTCTACATATGCTACTGAATGTGAAGAATATATACATACTTGGTTTTATTGGAAATTAACTTTATAATAAATATAATTCAATTGTGTTGCTTTCTAAGATCAATGTAGGGAAACTTATTTGAAAAGAAAGTTTTAAAATTTACCTAAACTAATTATGTAATTAGACTATTTTGTCATCCAGAAACCATGAATTTTTTCTATGCTTAGCTAATTTATAATAAATTCTAACCTTTCTTATCTATAGACCAATTTGGAAATGATAAAACAAAATTTAAAAAATAATCAAGTACTTATTAAAACTTAACATCAGAGTCTTAGCTTGAAAGAACAACTGAACAGCAGTGAATGTTCTTCTGTAGTTAACACCTGGGTTTTTCTATTTATAGAAAGATATCACAAGTTAAACACAGACGAAAATGGCTCACAAATCCAATAAAAATTGGAATGCATGGCTACCAGCAATATCAGGGGATTTTCAGCCAATATATTTGCCAACAAATCAATAACATGAGTAAATCCTTCTGTATTGCAAGCAATCAAATGCTCACTAACAGGTACTACTGCCTAAATTAATATAATCCCAGAAGTGCTCTGTATGTTTCAAAGCTAATACTACTGAGGATTAAAATTCACATGTGATAAGCTGTAGGGTATTTCTTAATAATGGCTTAAACAAAAGGAAATTATGTGAAGATTTTGATTTAAATGTTCCCACACTGAGTGGGCTCTGTTTACATTGGTTTCGTCTCTAGATGGCATGATTTCCAGTGCTCGTATTTCCTTATACAGCAAGGAAGTACTGTGCATGTTTTAAATATAAAGCTAATTATCTCTTTCCCTGAAATATATGATTGTTTGAAACTTTCGTTATGAAGATTATGCTGACTCATCAAAATGTGTCACCACTCACAATTTTGAACTCAGATCAAAAGTCGCCATCTCTTCGAAACTGTCCAGATGTCTGGATGACCATCAATACTTCCTCTTTTGTTTCTAACTACCGTCTCGTAACATGTGTTACTATTTTGTAAACAATGAAAGTGGCTTAAAGAGCTGACACATATTTTACGGAGTGGATGTGGATGCCACAGGAAGTAGGCAATTAACAACATCTGTTCCATTGCTTAAACAGTATTGGGTCTTTATTAGATATAATTCTACTTTGAAGGTCAATGTTTGACACAGTAAATAGCCATACAAAGAAAATCCATGTCGTACCTGTGTTTAGGTTGATGCACCCAGAGCTTATCAATGCATGAGTCTTATAATTTGCTAAGAAAATTACTGAAAAAAAAACTATAAGTTTTTCCTAACAGTTATTGTGTACCAGGCATTTGATTAAATGCTAGAAATAAAGATGAATGAGACAGAATAGTTGCTTAAAGAAATAGCAATTATAAAGATACCTTCTACTCTCAGAAATTGTTAAGCCTACTAGAAACAGATCCCATATGAATCATTTAGTTTTCTGTTCATTTATACTGATGAAATGCAAGAAGATTAATGTTCCATTCAATTAATCCACTTTATTTTCTTTTTAGAAATAAAAGTAAAATTATTTGTATAAACTGAAAACTTTAAGAACATGGTGGCCTGGATGTCATTATTTTTTAAAAATATCACGTTGTATGACATTTACTAGTCTCTAGAGCCATATGAGGCAGGAGATAGAAAGAGGAGAAAATGAAAAAGATAAGGAAAAGGATAGAAAAGAAGTTGTTAGTGATGTTAGGAAGCATAGAGTGAGTAATATTTGCGAAGAAAAATAAAGAAAATCCAAAATAAGTAAAGATATAAGAAAAGATAAACAGTGAAATGTCTAAAAAATAATAAAGTCAAAAATGGATCCAATCGATGAGAGGAAACTAGAAGAATTAGTTAATATCTTTGTAGGATTACTAAGAATTGAAAAATCAGGGGTGGTATATGCAAAGATGGTTACTTTTGTATAAAAAGTCCTTTAAAATTACTTAACTTGGATTAAAATAAACCGAAGTTTAGCAATCTCTTGGTCTTTAAATGTTTTCATTCACCAACACTCTTCTTTTGCTTAGTCATACCGTTTAAGCAATGTTCTATATGTTCTGTTTTTCTGTTAAGTGTTTTCTGAAGCCATTCCAACCAGTCTTATGTTCATAACACTGTAGTGAATTTGGCCTTATCAAACTAAACCCGGACTGACACCTTGGCAAAGCCAACAGTCTATTTAAAGAATTTTATTTCTTAAGAACATTTGATACTGGTGATAATGGGCTTCCTTCTTGGAATATGACTGCATTCACAAGCATATAACATTTGATTATTTTTCCTCTCCTGTTCCTCTCTATTTTCCTTGAGTAGACATTCGTCTTTTGGCAAATGTCTGAGTCCTGAAGGACTCTGGGACTTGATTCTCAGCTTTGCTCGTTTGTCTTCCAGCCTTGCTCTCAAGATGAACTTTCTAATCCTCAGACTAAAACAGCAGCTACATGCTAATGACACTCATCTAAACTTGACATCTTTTAGCTTCAGGTTCCAGGGTCTAACTTACGCAACACTTTTACTCTATAGTTAGTAGCCATGCAAAACCTAATTTAGCTAAAATAGAACTAGTAATTTCTATCTTTACTCAAATTTGTATCTTTCCATCCTAATTTATAGTTGCCTCAATTTCCTCTATTCAAGGTGCGTGTGTGTGTGTGTGTGTGTGTGTGTGTGTGTGTGTGTGTGTGTGTGGACATCTCTGCAACAAGATAGAGCAACACAAACATGGCATCTAAGTTCTCATATTTCACACCTATCACCTTTTGATAGCCAACCATATCTCTTCTGCCAAAACATATTTTAAACCAGATATTTGTTATCATTTTTCTTCTCTTGGCCTCAATCTGGGCCCCTCACTCTATTCTGACTTAAGCATGGTAATCCGCCCCCACAAAGTCATCGAAGTTATCTTTTTAAAAGATAAAACAAAGTTTGTCATTTCATTCATGCAGGCCATCAATGACTTTTTCCATTGGAACCAAAGTCAAATAACATATTCATTTATCTAATATACATATATCTACAACTGGCCATGTGTGATACTTCAAACTCACCCTGACTTCTCAGTCTCTAGTGCATACCACATTGTCTCACACATTCAAGGCTGTTCTCTTTTCTATGGCTATGGTGTTCTCTTTCCTTTGAAACTTGTTCCAGGAGCTATTTTATAGCTTTCAATCTGCTCGTTCAGAAAACATATTGCCTCCTCTCAGAATCATTTCACTATAGCTACAGCAAAACCCCTTCCCTTCTATGTCATACTCTACACAGCATTAAGTATTTCCCCTAGACATGTCATACCTGGTTGTGGGAACACGGGAGATAATTCTCCTCCTGGACTGTTACCCAGGCTGTCTCCTGTCTCATAGATTTGATAGAAAGCTACTGTTTCCAAATTGTATAAATGCAACAATTGCAAAACAGATTTGTAAAACCAAACTTCTCTCCCTTCTTACCTGCCTGTCAGAAAAATGATCAATACAAAATATTCTGCCTTTTAAATTTGTTTTGTATTCACCTATATTCTATTACTTTAATTAATCAGTATGCAAATTGCAAGTCTTTCTGTTCTCTGTAAATAATGTATAAGGTGCTTCTTCTAACCAGCATATCTATTCTTTCCCCCCAATATTGTGGTTTGGATCTGGAATGTCTCCAAAAGTCTTATGTACTTACATGTCATGGATTATCTGTGGAACCACATGCTGTTAGGAGACAGGAGCCTGGTCGGGGGCGGGGGGGGAGGATGGATTATGGGTGGAAGACAGGCAAGTAGGTTGGATTACAGGCATGTGGATTGGGTTACAAGTATGTGGTGGGAGCTTAATCCTGCAATAGGTGCAATATGAGGTCGGCACACATGGGTCGGAATCACTGGGATACGACCACTAGGATGGGTCCTGGAAGGATGAATGCAGTCTTTGCTCTTCCTCTTGGACTTGACTTGGCTTCCTGTTTGCAACGTCCTGAGGAGCTGGCTCCACCTCCACTTCTGTCAAGTCCTTCCCCCATTTTACAACCACCCACCCATGAGTGGACATGTGACCTTCTCAAACTGTGAGCTAAAATAAACTGTTCTTCCCATGAAATTGTGGATGCTGGATAATTTGTCATAGCAATGAAAAAGCAACTAAGACACCCAGTAAGAATGAGTAGTGGCTCCTGCTTGGGGCTGGATGGACAACTCGTCTCCTCCTTTTGGTGAAGCTGTTCAGTCCCTGCAGAGATTCCTAAGGAAAGAGACTCAGAATAATTAACATGTGCGCGTCTTTGTTTCTTTAGTCCCAAAACACAACACCTGGTTTTAATAATTATATTTCTTTCTATAAAAATTCCTCTCCCTTTAGTGTGTAAGGTTGATATCTTTATATGCTCTATCTAAGAGAATATGTGGTGAAAAGTAAATGTTTGAAACAATGGTTTGTTTATTAAATAATTGAATCTTCTGCTTTGAATTCCACTACATGCAACGAGAATTCAAAATCCCCTTGGATGGCTTGAAAGAATGTGTGATTTTCCCGGACGCTTCTCCTTTCAATCTTCCTTTCTGGACTCCCACAATCCCTAGACCCTTGTAAGCCATGGCTTTACCATGCTGATTTGTGCTTATTTTGCACGTGTTCATTGTTGTTATTTCTTTGATTTGAAAGTCTCTTTCCATTGCTTTTTAAAGGACTCAGACCTGGATCTACATGGGCATTGATCCTGCAAAAATGCATGATTTTTTTTCTTTCCTACTGTATCATCGCTCTTAGCTTTTTCTTCTTGGCATCATGTTAATATTGTTTATCTATCAATAGTATCCAGTACATTGCTGGGTCACTGTTTATCTCATTGTATCCTTTTTTAAATTGAGGTTTTTAAGAATAGAGGCTTCTGTCCTATTAATATTTGTATTACTACCATTTAGAACAGAGCATGACATATCATACATAATTCAGATACAACTGGTCCTCTGTAGCATTCATCTAGCTGTACAGTCCATACAAACATTAAATAGAAAATTTAACACTCTCCTTTTCAACATCTTTTTTGTATTATTAAACAATTATAATTTCTTGGGTGATATTGAGCTACTTAGATTTTACTTAAGATGAAGTAGGAAAAATAAAGGCTATATTAAATAATATATATCATATTTTCAGACTGAGAGTGATTCTTTTTTCTTTTGTTTTTCTCTCTTTTCTTTTTTTTTCTTTTGATACTGGAGATTAAATCTAGTGTCATAAGAATGCCAGGTAAACATTTTATTACTGATCTATAAGGCCATCCAGGCTTTAGTCTAATTTGTAAGATTCTATATTTTTCTAGTTCTTTTTCTATTCTCAGTCCAAACCTCACTGATGTCAAACTTCGATGCTATAAGTATATACAGCAGAGCTGATGTGTATCTCAGGGTGCTTAGGATGTGCAAGGCCTGGCTTTGAAAGAAACTGACAAAAATGTTGTGAGTACTTTTATATTGGCTTTGCATATTGTCTTTCTTGTAATCTTTAGCTGTAAAATTTATTTAATCTAACAGTGTTGATATCTATCAACAACTACAAGAATTCTCATCATATTTTTGTGAGCTGGGGGCATTTCCAGTGGTATGAATGACTGCCTAGCATGCACAAAGCCCTGGGTTCTACCCTCAGCTCCACATAAAGTCAGGCAGATATGGTGGCACATGCCCAGCACTTGGGAGGCTGAGGCATGAGTAATATTTTAAGTTGGAGACCAGTCTGGACCACATAGTGATTTCAGGACTAGACTGGATGGACTGCAGGGTAAGATGCTGTAAAAAAAAAAAAGTAAATTGTTCTAAGTCATAAGAGTGTAGTTGCAATACCTAGTAAAAGCATTAAAATAAATAAAACTACACAGAAAAAGAAACCAGAACAGAATAACAAATGGAACATTATAGAGAATTAATAAAGCAAAAACTTTATAAGGTAGAAAACCATCAGTACAAATACGGTGTATAGGAAACAAGTAACAAAGTGACTTTCCTTACTAAAATCTGTCATAAATTTAAGTACATTGTACTTCCCACTTGATGAAAAATGTGATTGACTTTATGCTGCCTACTGAACACTCCCTTGAAAGAAGTAGTGTTTGTTCTACAAAAAGGATACCTTCAGCACAAAATAAAGATACAACAGTGCAAAGCATCATTTAGAAAATTTATTTCTATTCCAATTCCAAGAAATCCCATAAAATACATTTTAATAGCTGAATCTTCATAATAGAAATATGATCATGATATTGGGGTATACTTAAGAATGTATTCACTTTTGCTAGTTACAGTAGCTTTGCAGTTTGGAAAATTCATACTATAATCAATAGTGGAATGCAGTATGATATTTGGTCATTATATAAATTTTTTCAAGGAAGGACAGTAAAGCCAACATACCAAAACCTTAATAATTCTTTTTCTGGGTTAATGAGTATATGGTGTTCATTAGACTACAATTTTGCTTTCCTTAAAAACTACTGAAATATACTTTTGAACCTTTGTATAGCTCTTACTCTGCTACAAATCCTAATGATTTCTCACCTGGATTACTTCAATAGTATGTCAAATTGTCTCCTTTTACTTACCAAAGTCTGGTTAACAAAACAAAAGTAAAAACTAATCCAACCTTGGATTATAAACCTCTTCTGATGCCCTATGTGCCCCAAAGCAAAAGCCAAAGTCCTTGCAATGATCTACATGGCCTTAGAATACAAAGTTATGAACAATAAAATAAACAAATATGGTCTTCTCCTCCTAAATTTTCTTTGGTTTCCCAAAATTATTATTAGTATGTGTTTGCAATACATGACAATTACATTTAACATATATACCATGACAATCATTTCTACTTCCTCTCTCATCTTCCTCCAGATTCTGATAAACATGCTAAGCCAGGCTTCACTGCTTTATTCTTATCAGCTCTGGGCACCCTAATGTCTACCTTTGTGGCTCATATGCACCAGCTTACAGCCCCTGTTCTAGCTGCTTCCTCTTCTTGAAGTTCACATGGCCAACTTCCTCACTTCCTGCAAGGTTTTACTCAAATGTCAATTTCTGCGTGAATCCTCCTGTGACCTTCCTCATCTTTTCACAATTAAATTAAAATTCATCTCTCTTCAATTTCTTTCCTTACTTGAATTTCTCTTTTCTGATAGCATCTATCACTTTTAATGTTTTTCAATTTTTATTTTGTTAATTTTCAATTATCTGTCTTTCCTTGCTGGAACATAACCCCCATCAGGACAGGGAGTTTTATTTATTTTCATTGTTTATTGCTCCATCCTAAAAGTTTAAAATGACACTTGGAATATCACAGAAAATCAATAAAAATTTCTTGAGTGATTTAATAACTGAATATTTAAATCAATGGAAAAATTGTATTTGAAAGCATGAAATATGAGTACATAGAGACACAGTAGTAATTCATGATTGGCGAATGTCAGTGTAAATGAGATACAGAATACAGTTGACTGTTAGTTTACAATGTCTTGGTTGCTTTGCGTGTGTACCTAGATCAGCTTGACATTTTCCAGAAGACAAAAGCACATAAATTTTAGTTGGTGCTGTGAGACAACAGGACTCATTTAATTTGACTTTTGTTAGAACACATGAGGCATTCAAAAATGCCTGTTATTGCTCAAGGAATACTAATAAGGTAAAATTTTGAGTTAACTATCACAATAAGAAATATATTTTTATTATGTATCTTATGTATTATATATTCATTAATATGAATTTGTGATACATAATAATTATGCTCAAATTGAGAAATTAGTGTTAACATGTGTCATATCTTGATCATTTTATTTCTTTTTCTTTTTTACACATTCTTCCCCACTTATCCGCTCTTTCTCCACATAAAATTCGTTTTCTATTATCACTCTTTTGTTTTGCCCTTTCACTTATCTATGTTTTTGTTTTCTCATTTTTAATATCTTGTGTACTATTCTGTGTCTGATTCATTTCACTAAACATAATGGTCTCAAGGTGCATCCATTTTCCCACAAGTATTTTAAACTTCAAATTGCAATATTTCAGAACTCACCTTAAAAAAAATACTAGGTGGATGAAAGTTTATTTAAAAGCTGTGTTGAGTCCTTACATCTTCTCAGTGTGACACCCAATACCTCGTGCTCATTAAGAACTCTTTTTCCCTGTCGCTATTAAATAAAAGAAATAAGAGCTACCTTTAACATTGGAAACAAAGTTTAAAGTGTGAAAGGGAGCAGCATGTAGCAATATTTAACAAATTAGAAAATATCAAAAGATATTAAAAAAATTAAAAGGAAAAGATAGAATAAGTGAAAAGATTGCAGGCATTTTCCAGTTTTTTGATAACTAAGTCGTGCTACTACTGAGAGGGAAAAGAAAAAGTGCTCTGTAAGTTTCCTATCCCTCTAATCTATACCAGGGATGATCAGCTTATAAAGAAACAGGGTCTATATGGCTCAAGGTTTCAGAGGATTCAGTCCATGATCAGGTGGTTATATTGGATTCAAGCTTGGGAGGAGGCAGTACTTCAAGACAGGTAATATGCAGTAGAGCAAAATGCCAAACTCATATCCCTAGAAAGTGAAAAAACAAAACAATAACAACAACAACATCAACAACAACAAAAGAAGAAAGCAGCCACGAGAGTTCCACTATTTCCTTCAAGGACATCATGCCAAAGACTCAAAAACATTTCATCAGGCGTACTTCCCTTTCTGTCTATTCCCAATTGTGTAAAACTGGGGACGAAGCCTTTAATGTATGGGCCTTTGTGGGATAGTCCAGCTCTAAATCTTACTAAGAGCCAAACATCTTTGTTTTGAATAACTGGCTTATTGAAGAAACAACATATTAATTTTATGTCTGAATTCCATTAAGATATCAGGTGCTGTACCACAATGTCTTTATGATCCAAACGGAAAAGCTTGAGCCAAGTACACACCCAGTTTGGAATATTCTTAATTGGTTTGAAAGCAAAGCAGACGGTTGCTGATTGAAGTTGCTAATAAAAGTTTCTATTATACAGAAAAATCTCTTTGGTTTTGGGTATATTAATTTTGAAGAGTTCTAATGCCTGATACCACATAGCACAGAAAGAATACTATGGCATAGAGTTCACAGAGAGAACTCAGGTAAAACATGTCACTTGACTCTTGGGCTGGGACAATTTAATTATCTTTATTAACCAGGCACAGAAATTGAGATTTAAAGCATTAACAGGTGTGCATAGGGACATATAGAATACACTTATTTAGTATTTTGGATCACACAGAGCCAAGAGAGATAATTATTGCAGTGGAAAAATAACATATATTTGACACATCATAAAGTATAGGCATAAGACAAGTCTAACAATATAATGTAAAATATAAAATTAACTGTAAATGTGTCCAGTCAGCAAGGCTTATTTCTTTAGCTTTGCCTCAGCTTCTAAGCATAAATACATCGCTCTTATTATCTTGTTAGCATCTCACTCCTTTTAGAGATCCTGTGCACCCCGTGGCTGGAGGACAGTATTGACGGCATTCCTGCTCAGCGGTGCATTTCTAGAACCCAGAGCAGTCCCTGGTGCTGGTTGTCAGTCAGCAAATAATTGCACAAGTTAGCATAAAGTTTATGAAGATATCAAACATATATACATATATGTTACTGTTATTTTTGAAATAGATTCTTGCTGAATTGTTCAAACTTGGCATACCCCATTCTCAGCCTCCAAGGATGCTGGGATTGCAGGAAAGCGCCGCCATGCTTTGCTCAGGAAGACAGTCAGTAACAATCAGACTTATACCGACTGCTGCAAAACGAGGCAAGGGCCAATGAGGAGTGAGACTGAGAAACACGTACTTGTATCTGTAAAAACTGAGGTCCTATTGGACACTAAAAAGGAATGAAGCATGGGGCTGGAGGAATGGCTCGGGGTTAAAGCACTGGTCTAGCAAGCGCTAAATCAAGCACTAAGTACCCGAATTCAATTCCCCAGAATCATATAAGCTGGGCATGGTGGTGCATGCTTGTAATCACAGTGCTTGGGAGGCTGAGGCAGGAGGATTGCCCTGATTCCAAAGCCCCCCTGGGCTCCATATTGAGGTCAGGACAAGCCTGGACTACAGAGCGAGGCCCTGCCTCACAAAATAAATAAATAAATAAATAAATAAATAAATAAATAAACAAACATTAAAGAAAAGTCTTGGGAAGGAGGAAAGCTGAATACGGTTAGTATTGGATCAAAAGGCATGACAGAAATACATTTTTTGATTGCTAATTTATTAGATGTCATTATGACATGACTATTTAAATCAGTCACAGTACTTATAAGTATATATTTAGTACTAGTGTCTGAGGAAAACATATACTATACATGTGTAGGTTTTTTTTTTCAATTTTGAGCCTTTAATTTACGGCACTAGTCATTATTCTTAAACTTTCACCATTATAACACAGAAGATATAACTTAGTTCTCATTATCTTCAATTTTAAAATATACAGGCCTAAACAACAGGAAATTATTTCAGATAGTTATTATGATTTTAAATATATATGTATAAAGTTATCTTCAATGCTATTATTGAATAAAATCAGCTTCAGATGACAATAAAGAAATCATGCTCACATTTAAAAATACTATTCTCTGTGCTTTAAAATATCTGAAAGGAGTTTTGGTATTTTAAGTATTGGAGTTACTCTTGTTGGATTTTTGTATTTACATATAGGATATTTCTCAGTATTGGTGATGCTAACTTCTGTTTTGCTGCCCAGAATCACACTTTGCAAAGATACCCATTGCAAGATTCTTTCTAACTTATATTTATTTTTTTTCTAGGATATATTTAAAAGACTAAATACATCCCGCTGTGCTGGGTGCCCTAATTTCCTTTATTTTCTAGTCCTTTCCTGTTGGTATTTACCCCCACACAACCACCTGTAGAAGAGCAGCACCGTGTTTATGCATAAATAAAATTGGCTATGTAGATACCATTGCATTCTTGTCTGAGAAAATACTGCTTTACTCCTGCTGTTCAATGTATTTTCAGCATGTGCTATTCTGTGAATGTGAAGCAAGTTTAAGAACATTAAGCAAGATTCATCTGTCAGCATTGCACATTAGCGCCATATACCTGGTACACAGTTCCTGAAGCAAAGTGATTGCACGGGAAAGAATGGCTTGACTAGCAGCCCAAGTAAAAAAGATGGGCAAATGACAGTGCATTGAAAATTAGATAAAAGCTCTCAATGTGATATTGCAGAAAGAAACGAAGAAGTAATGAGATGAGACAGAGCAAAGGGAAAACCAGACAGAACAAAGACACAAAAGAAAAAAAAAGGGAGAAGTCTATTACAATGCCAAATAGCTTCTTGTGAAGTAGTGGAAACTCTGTGCCCTGAATAATTTCAACGTAGAATATAAAATCAGATTGAGACTAGAAAGTAGCGGCAAAAGTTTAATGACGAACGGAAAAGAAGATAAAAGAAACACATTCAGGAAGTTTGTTATTTTGGAACGTGACTCTTAACTTTCTCACTAACGATACAGATATTGGGGACTGTATTTTATATTTGTAGAAGGATTTTATATATGATTAACAGCCATAATCAATCAAAGAAAATGCGATTTAATCTTCACAGTTATTGTGGAAAACAAAGGCTCGCCTTGGAGGCTGGGATGAGAGTGTGACACAGGCTGGTACCCAGATAGCAGCCCCATCACACCCTGATCCCAAAGCCACTCGAGCTTTGACCAGACTCCGGATTTATGGGCACTGTGAGGTAACAAAGGTGGATTGCTTTAAGCCATTTGAATTCGTGGTAGTTTAGAGCAATAGAAAATGAATTCAACCACTACTGCTTAAAGCAGGACCGTGCAACTTAAAAAACAATTCAGAGACTACGTAACTGATAAAATGAGTTAAAATAAATGATGTCAGAGCCTCTGCTTGGTCGCCTACCTGCTTTTCTATTAGTGATAGAATACTTCCCTGGCAAATTAGAACAGTGCCTTGCTGGCGTCAAGATAGTCATCAGACCAAAGGAAGGCAGTAGAGTCCAGGAATCAATCCAGGCACACACAGGCAGCTGATCTCTAACAGGGGTGCTGGTGACACACAGCGGGGAAGCAATCGTGTCTTCCCAAAGAGTGGAGGAAACACTGCACATGCACATACAAATAAACACAGTCCCACCCTTGACTTACGTTGTACATGACAAGCAACTCGAATGGATTAAGGATTCAAGTATATGGTCTAGAAATAAACTGGGCATGATGGAGCATGCTCGCAGTCTCAGCACTCAGAAGCCTGAGGTAGGAGAATTGTAAGCTTAAAGCCAGACCGGACTCCATAGTGAGTCTCTGCCAAGAATAGGAAGATGGAAAGATCGGGAAGAGGAGGAGGAGAAAAAAGATCCGGGATATACTTCTGGAAGAAGTGAACCAGGGGAGTAGGGTGGGGGAGGGAGGGAGAGGAGGGGAGGGGGAGGGACAAAAGGAGAGTGGGAAAGTCCTTGTCACCTTGACAAGATACGTATGTAAACAAAACGCTCAACTTCATTGTAAACCTTAAAATTTGCACTGAGATATATATATATATATATATATATATATATATATATATATATATATATCAATAAAATGGGGAAAATAAAAAAGAAAATATGGAAAAAAACTTCATGACACTAGTTTTAGAAATAACTTCATGGATATGACACCAAAATCTCAGTCCAAAATCAAATCATAGACAGTTGGGACTATATCATATTTATGACCTTCTGAACAAAGAAAAAGATCAGCAGAGGGGTGAAAAAATATTTGCAAATCACTGATATAGGAATAAAATAATTTTCAAAATACTAGACAGGTTTTTATAACGCAATCGTCAATATAGCTAAGAACTCAATGGGCTAAAGACTTAGACTTATTTTCGTTATGGTTTGGGTCTGGAGAGTCCCCCGAAAGCCTCATGTGTTTATATGTTATGGAATATTTTTGGATTCCATGTACTGTTAAGAGGTGGTACCTGGCTAGAAGGGGCCTAGAGTGGGATTTCTCCAGAAAGGGGCAGACACCTGGGCTTTAATTCAAGAGTTGGATCACTGGGGCATGACCTGGAAGGGCCTATGCTGGCTCCACCCTTCCTCACTCAGACTTTCTCTGTTTGCCAAGCTGTGAACAGCTTTTCTCTGGCTAGATCTCTGCCGTGAGCTTTCCCCATTGCTGACCACCTGTGATTGGACTGACACCTGGAACCGAGATAAAGTGGACCTTTCATCCTTTTCACAGCTGAGAGTGTCAGATAATGTGTCCCAGCAAGAAATAAGTGACTAAGGCAATATTTCTCAAAAAAGAATATGAATAAGCAACAGAAATATAAAACAAATAAAGCAAAACTAAAGCTCAATATCACTAATCACTAGCAAATCACTAATCATTAGACAAATGCAAATTAGAATCGCAATAGGGTGTAGCATCTTACCTGTTAGAATGGCTACCACACCACACACAGACCCACATACGTGCACATGTATGCCTATTCTAGTGAGGAAAAGGAAATCAGAAACTTTGTATACTCTACTTATGGGAATATAAAATTATTAATCAAGTATAGAAATCACTAAAAACTTTTTAAAAAGAGCTACTTTGTGATCCGACAGTCCTTCTCTTCTTCTGGGTATGGCTTAATTTTTTTGACATTTCTGTGACTCAATACCTACAACTTAAAGGAGGAAAGATTTATTTTAGGTCTCAGTTTGAGAATGTCTTAGTCCACCATGGGTGTCTTGCAAAGGTGGAAACACATGGAGGAGACCCCGCTGAAGAGGTGCTCACGGCACCACAGACAGGAAGACAGAAGAGCAAGGGCGGCTAAAGCCAGCACATACCCTTCCAGGTCATGTCTCAGTGACCTGCTCCTTTTCCGTTAAGCCCTACTGTACCTTTTCCGGGTCAAGAACCCAGTGTTCCACCCCTCTCAACTGGGCCCCACCTTTGAATAGCACACGGTTCCACAGATACGTCACAACATCCAAATACAAGGTATTTATCCAAAAAAAAGTTAAAATCTGTACCTTAAAGAGATTTTAGCAGGTCAGTGTTCATTGTAGCATTATTCACGATACTCAATACATAGAAACAAACTACAT